>CM019694.1:25834940-26067440 GCA_009760885.1 Achatina immaculata | reverse complement strand
GCCGATGTTCCTGCGACAGACAGTTTGAAAACTGTGATAGTGTGCCGATGTTCCTGCTACAGACAGTTTGAAAACTGTGATAGTTGCCGATGTTCCTGCGACAGACAGTTTGAAAACTGTGATATTTGCCGATGTTCCTGCTACAGACAGTTTGAAAACTGTGATAGTGCGCCGATGTTCCTGCTACAGACAGTTTGAAAACTGTGATAGTTGCCGATGTTCCTGCTACAGACAGTTTGAAAACTGTGATAGTTGCCGATGTTCCTGCGATAGACAGTTTTAAAACTGTGATAGTTGCCGATGTTCCTGCAACAGACAGTTTGAAAACTGTGATAGTGTGCCGATGTTCCTGCGACAGACAGTTTGAAAACTGTGATAGTGTGCCGATGTTCCTGCTACAGACAGTTTGAAAACTGTGATAGTTGCCGATGTTCCTGCGATAGACAGTTTGAAAACTGTGATAGTGCGCCGATGTTCCTGCTACAGACAGTTTGAAAACTGTGATAGTTGCCGATGTTCCTGCTACAGACAGTTTGAAAACTGTGATAGTTGCCGATGTTCCTGCGATAGACAGTTTTAAAACTGTGATAGTTGCCGATGTTCCTGCAACAGACAGTTTGAAAACTGTGATAGTGTGCCGATGTTCCTGCTACAGACAGTTTGAAAACTGTGATAGTTGCCGATGTTCCTGCGATAGACAGTTTGAAAACTGTGATAGTTGCCGATGTTCCTGCAACAGACAGTTTTAAAACTGTGATAGTGTGCCGATGTTCCTGCGACAGACAGTTTGAAAACTGTGATAGTGTGCCGATGTTCCTGCGATAGACAGTTTTAAAACTGTGATAGTGTGCCGATATTCCTGTGACAGGCAGTTTTAAAACTGTGATAGTGTGCCGATGTTCCTGCTACAGTTTGAAAACTGTGATAGTGTGCCGACTGGTCCAGGAAGCTCGGCACTATTACCGTACCCACTAGGTACATGTTTGGCACCTTTACCTGTTTTTAAATGGTAAAGACGTTGTCCTATTAGGCAATCAGCGACCCACAGCTGATATGCTAGCGTCAGGGTTAGCGAACCATAGCAGACCAAGACCCTGTCCCATCTTTCCGTAGGTACCCCCCCCCAGTAACAGGCCTACCCTGGCTAACGGGACAGAGACCGCTATAGTCCTCATGGTGGTGGAGTCTGCTAAAGAAGTAACGCACACTCCCTGCTTTTTTTTTTAGCTGCACTCCCGGACTGGAAAAATAGCTGCCATAACTCGCTCCCACGCCGATACGATGATGTGCCCCCACACCTTCACAGCATCGGCTGCAAAGAACACGAGCTCGCAGGGAGACTGAAGAACGAAAGAAAGAAAGAAAGAAAGAAAGAAAGAATTAACTGGTAAAAGTTCTTCTTTTTCTCCTTCGTTTTACCACACATGGTTGCGGGGCCAAAAGAATAATAATCAAAAGGGATACTTGACAACAGAAGACGCAGCCAATATCATCTAATGCGAACACAATGATCGCGTTAAGGCGGTCTTATAACAGCATTTGCTTTACCTTACGACAGTCCGGCAGGCGCCTCTCTTAAGAAAGGGTACGGCACAAATCTGTTCAATTGAAGGTCGATGTCTGCGGGGATTTCAAAAGAGGTAAATAAACAAGAAAATATCAAGCGGAAAGCGAGAAATTATGCATGGATCCTCGCTTTCTCGCCGGAGCGTGGCGGGGCTGACACTACAATCTTCATTATAACAGAGTAGAAATTTGAGCAGGCATAGATCGACTTCAGCCGAGCGAAAAAAGATCTTCTCGTCGCCTCTCTTTGCATCTGTCAGATTCGCTTATCTGGGTAAGTTTTGTCGTTGGATCTCAAATGGAGAAAAGGCGCGTTCTAAATAAGAATTATCTTTTCCTCCAGTGAATATACACCCGACTGTGACATTAATTAGTGAAGACGTTTCATCTTCTTCTTCGCCTAACCGCTGGGTTCCACCTCAAATCTTCCGGTGAACTGGATATAAAAGGGAAGTGTTTTCCGTGTTCGTCACCCAGTCGTAATTATACCCTTCAGCGTCACTCTAGTATCAGTGCGCGTGTGATAATTATCATTGCTAGTTCAATGTGCTGTTCCATGTTGATGATACTGAACTAGAAACCTTGGTAGAAGCTATGGCTACTTTATACGTGGACGCTGATGGATTTATAAACCCAGCTCCGAGAAACTGCGAGAGAATATAACTATTTGCACGTAGGTGCTGATTGATTTATACATAAATATTTGAAAAACTACAAGTAAATAAGATTACAGTGGTTGCTGGCTGATTCATAAATCTGTCTCAAAGAAACTGCAACTAAATATGACTATTTGTATGTAGACGCCGACGGAATATAAACCTATCTCTAAAAGAAAAAACTGCAAGAAAATATGACTATTTGTATGTAGACGCTGACGGAATATAAACCTATCTCTAAAAGAAAAAACTGCAAGAAAATATGACTTTTTGCATGTAGACGCTGGCGGAATATAAACCTATCTCTAAAAGAAAAACTGCAAGAAAATATGACTTTTTGCATGTAGACGCTGGCGGAATATAAACCTATCTCTAAAAGAAAAATTGCAAGAAAATATGACTTTTTGCATGTGAATGCTGATGGATCAGAAACCCCTTTCTGAGAAAATTCCAGAAAATGCGGCATGTTCTATGTGGATGCTGGCGGATTATAAGCGTGGCTGTCATAAACTGCAAGAAAATGTGGCCATTTCCATGTGGATGTTGTTGATTTTTTTTAAAAAATGTAGCCCCGAGAAACTGCAGGAAAATATACCAACGCCAGAGAAGTGACAATACGAGAACCAAGGGAGACAATTGTAGCGTTGTCGAGCTGGAAAGTTCTCCCTTTCGTCCTCATGACGAAAACAGTTACCACACAAAACAAAGACAGAAAGAAAAAAAAGCAAACAAACAAATGAGCTTAGATTATGTACTGTGAAAATATATACAGCTTAGACATACACGGAAAAGAAACATATACTTTTGTTTGTCCAGTTCTATCAATGTAACTGAAGAAACGTTTGTATCGGAAGTTGGAACTGTAGCTCTCCCGATTGAGGAACAACCGTCTGATGGTTGATGAGAGCTCTTAGGATAAAGAAAAGTGATGCTTCAGAGAAGATAAAAAAAAGTCTTTGTCGTGACATGAAATATGACATCAAGCGATAAATAAGCCGAGAAGACATATACAGACAAGAAAAGAGGTTTCAGATATGTCAAGAAAAAGCCAAGCTATAAACGAAGGCTTTGGTGTTCTAAGTCTGTCATACACCATCGTATGGTGCTAAGTTATTAAGCGTGTACAGAACAATAATAAATATAACACGTGGACGTCTACGTATAAATCTCATAAGCGTAATTTCAACAACATACATACGTTAAGTGTATGTTAGCGTTATTTTATATGTTGCGAAGTTTCGATCCATGACTTTATACACAGAAACAATAATGAGACAAATCCAGAAAATAAGTGGAGTAAAGATTGGAGGAAAGAAAGTAAACAACATCAGATATGCAGATGACACAGTATTCATAGCAGAGAGTAGGAAAACCTTACAAAAGCTCATAGACAAAGTCACAGAAGAAGGCACAAAGAAGGGGTTAAACACCAATAAATTAGAAGTATTGATGATATCCAATAAAAAGAAGATATCAGAATGCCAGAATTATAGCGCAGGGGAAGACAAATCATCAGGTACAAATAGTTAGGTGCAGTCATAACATATGACAGCCGGTGCACCGAAGAAATCAGAACCAGGACAGCAACGTCATAGACAGCTTTTGGGAAAATGAAGAACATATAACACATCAAATGCTGTCATTGCAAATAAGAAAGAGGGTTCTAAGATGCTATAAAGAACCTATTCTACTTTATGCAAGTGAAACGTAGACCGTGACTAAACAGAACAAAGAACAGAGGCTGCTGAGATGTGGTTCCTAAGAAGGATGTACTGCATACCATGGACAGCCAGAAAGACAAATGAAAAAGTATCACAGCAGGCTAAAGAATATCCCCAAACTGGTGTCATACATAACAAAAAAGACAATCAAAGTTTCTCGGACACATCAGCAGACAAGGTCTCGAAAAACTGGTCATGACTGGAAAGGTAACTGGACAAAGATAGAGAAGGCGAAGAAACAGAAAGGTAAATGGCAAAAGACAGAGAAGGCGAAGAAACAGAAAGGTAAATGGCAAAAGACAGAGAAGGCGAAGAAACAGAAAGGTAAATGGCAAAAGACAGAGAAGGCGAAGAAACAGAAAGGTAAATGGCCAAAGACAGAGAAGGCGAAGAAACAGAAAGGTAACTGGCAAAAGACAGAGAAGGCGAAGAAACAGAAAGGTAAATGGCAAAAGACAGAGAGGGCGAAGAAACAGAAAGGTAAATGGCAAAAGACAGAGAGGGCGAAGAAACAGAAAGGTAAATGGCAAAAGACAGAGAGGGCGAAGAAACAGAAAGGTAAATGGCCAAAGACAGAGAAGGTGAAGAAACAGAAAGGTAAATGGCAAAAGACAGAGAGGGCGAAGAAACAGAAAGGTAAATGGCAACAGACAGAGAGAGAGAGAGAGAGACGACCGGCTACGCCTAACGGCATGGCACTGATCTGATCTGATTTGATTTGATCTGACGCGTTATTTTACACTCTCAAACATAAAATAATGTTAAAGTGATGAACTCGTGACGCATTGTCATTACTTCATTTACTCTGTATTTGTTGCATAGCATTCATGTTCATTTATATTTTATTTATCTTCTTTCTCTGTTCCTTTGTCCTGTGTGTATCCTCATGATTAAAGTGTAAACTAAAACGTTGCTTCTGCATGCTCGTTAATTAATAAAGCTGTTTCTACTTTTGTTTTAAATAGCTTTTACATTTTGCCATCACATCTTTACTGGAGTTGTTTCCTGTGTATTTATATATCTTCTTACATCTTACGTACTTCCAGTGCCGCTAAACGTCACATAGGGCTCGCATGGTAGTTCGCCAAGTTTTCCTGTCTTCGGCGAGCTTTTCAACCTCATCAAGGGATGTTATGCCCACTAAACTGGCCTCGCTTAACAATGTCCTCTTTAGAGTTTCACGTGGTCGACCTCTTTTTTTTTTTCAGCCTATTATGTTCCACTTTATAAGTAGTTTTGAGATTCTCTGACACTTCAAGCGTGAGAAACAGAAAGCTAGAAAAAAAGATTTACCTCACTTTCTATGACGATCAAGCACTTACAGCCACATCAGAGAAAGACCTACAGCAGAACGTGGATAATTTAGCAAGGACATGTAAAAGCCGCAATATGAAGACCAGTGCCGGAAAAAAAGGACAGAAGTCATGACAATAGCGAGAGAAGAAATCCCAATAACAACCTGTCTAGGCAGTCAGCCTACATTTCAAATACCTAAGTGGCACAATATCATCTTCAGGAAAATTCACACTGAGGTTGAAACGATACATTAAAGTGAATCAAGTCGTTGGACAAATAACACCTTTACTAAAAAAAAAAAACAACATCGCAACTGAAACAGAAGAAGCACTGTACAACAGTTTTCCTCCCATGTCTATGTTATCAATGTCAAATATGGATACTAACAGCCACACACAAAAGGCAAGTCATCACAGCAGAAATGAGATGTTTAAGGAGAATACTAAATGTGACAAGAAGAGACCACACCAGAAATGACACCACCGGGACAAATGATGGAGTAACACAAGTATTACAATACATCCAGAAACAAGAAGTCAAATGGTTTGGCCATATTATACTGCTACCACCACACAGTATATCACAGACAACATTCACACTAAGATTTGTTGACAACAGAGGAGGAGGTTGCGCACGCAAGAGGTGTATGGAGGAAATTATAGAAACCAGAAATATCCCATTATATGAAGCAAATTACCGAGCTCTATCAAGCTACGCCTGTTTGTCCTCTCAACACTACATGGTATATGAGGAAGGACACAAGGCAAGGCAAGGCAAGAAATCTTATATCTTATATCCTTCCCGTGCCGTTAAACGTCACATAGGGCTCGCAAGGTAGTTCGCCAATTTTTCCTGTCTTCGGCGAGCTTTTCAACCTCATCAAGGGATTTTATGTCTGTTAATTTGGCCTCTCTTAACAATGTCCTCTTCAGAGTTTCACGCGGTCTGCCTCTTTTTCTTCAGCCTGTTGTGTTCCACTTGATAGCTTGTTGTGGGATTATCTGATCGTTTCTTCTCATCACGTGACCAGTATATGTCCATCTGCTTTTCCTGATCACCCATGAGACTGGCTGTTGTTCAGTCATCTGTCTTATCTCTGCGTTGTTCTTGAATTCGTTCCACTTGATTTCCTTAGGCATTTGTTTTCAAAAGAGTCTAATTTCTTGTTTATTTTTTTTAGTTGTTTTCCACCTTTCGTATGTATAAATGAGGGTGGATATTACATTTGAATTGAATAGTCTTAACTTGGCTTTTGTGCTTATAAGTTTTGAATGTTATGTGTTCTCAAGATACTTGAAGATCGATGCTGCTTTTGCAATTCTAATTCTAACTTGCTGTCTGGTGTCACCATCCTGGTCTATGTAGCTGCCAAGGTATGGAAATGGATTGACTTCTTCAATATCTGTCCTTTCTCTGTGTATTTTTCCATTTTGATTAATGAGAATTTTCATTATTTTTGTTTTGTCCTTGTTAATTTCAAGTCCTATTTTGCTAGCCAGCAAAGACAGACTATCTGAAATATAGGATTAAAACATGGACTTTGGTACGACTAATAACCATCTACGCACGAGAGTACGGGCGTACTTACTTATCGACTTGGTCATTTTACATCTTAGAAATGTAGATTTCAATTGGGGCGATTTGGGGGGGGGGGGTCACTTTCGTCATCTGATGCAGCGACTATCTGAAACAAAGGAACAAGAAACGGCCTGTGTGTATGAGTGTGTTTGTGGATGGATATGTGTGTGTGAGTGTGTTCGTGGATGGATGTGTGTGTAGGTGTGTCTTCAGACACCCAGTTTCCCTTGCGATCTACCATCTGATTGCGGGTTACTCACCAGGATTCCTAGTGTGTAGGTGTTTATGTAAGGGATATACCAGATAAGCTCTTCCCCAAGGGAGATTATTTGTCTAACCGCCAGCAGAAATCTGCGATACAGCGCCCCTTGAAAATATGGCGCACGCTATGTTTTGGTCTCTAAAATGTGGATGATAGATGGAAGCAGAGATGACCTAAATATGAGATGAAAATGTCAAGATTATAAACAGTAAAGATAAGTACCACAATGAAGAAGAATGAGGAGAAAATAAACGAACATCAAAGTATGTAATATATGTGAGTACACTTTATTTTCTTTACTTATTTTTAGCAGCTACAGGCCCTACCAAAAGCATTTAAAAAAAACATTAACTTTAAGATATAAACACACACACACACACACACACACACACACAAAGATCCTGATGATCCAGACAGTAAATGATGATGATGACAAATTTTAGTCTCACACAAACACAAAACTGAAAATTTAGTAAGCCTTGACTTGTCTCGGTCTTGTCCTGGTCTTGTCTTGTCTTGCCTTGTGCTACCTCCCTGTAACTGCGAGCTGGTGTGCTTTGCAGCCGATGCTGTAAAGGTGTTGAGGTACAGCATCGTATTGGTGTGGGAGCAGGTAATGGCAGGTACTTTTTCAGTACGGGAGTGCAACTAAAGAGAGTGTGCAATACTTCATTAGCAGACTCCACCACCATGGGAACTATGGCGATCTCTGCCCCGTTAGCCAGACTAAGCCTGTTACTGGGGGCACCAACGGAGAAGTGGGACAGGGTCTTGGTCAGCTATGGTTCGCTAACCCTGACGCTAGCATATCAGAATAAAATGTTTTAAAAATTAGGAAAGTAACGCAAGTTCCCGAATGTTATATTTAAGAAAATACAAACGTATAAAAATTAAAATATATACAGAACATATGTACCTTTGAATGTAAATACTGTAGAAGAATCTTTGAAATATCATATATATATATATATATATATATATATATATATATATATATAAGATCATCACAGAATTAGGTATAAAAATTGGAGGATACAATATTAACAACCTTCGGTATGCTGACGACACAGTACTGATAGTTGAGAACCAATATGACCTGCAAAATCTCTTGGATAAAGTCGCTAAAGAAAGTGAACAGAAAGGCCTTACTTTGAACATAAAAAAGACAGAGACTGTGGTTATATCTAAGAAACAGAATCTACCAACATGCAGTATAAAATTAAACGGAACTATTCTAAAGCAGGTGCAGAAATTCAAATACCTTGGAGCAGTACTAGCTTCAGATGGGATATGCAGAACAGAAATTAGGAACAGAATAGGCCAAGCAAAAACTGCATTTCAGAGAATGAGAAACATATTATCCAACACATCCTTATCAATGAATGTTAGAAAACGAGTCCTAAAATGCTATATTGAACCTATCTTGTTATATGTAAGTGAATCATGGACAATAGGCAGGTCTGCACAAAAAATCCCATGGGCAGCAAAAATAACTAATGAAGAATGTATGAGAAGAGCTGGAGAGACAAAAAAATCTTGTCCAAAACAAACAAAAAAATCTCGTCCAAAACAAACAAAAAAATAAGAGAGAGACAATGTACTTTCATAGGACATGCAATGAAAAGAGGGGGCAATGAAAATATTACAACAACAGGAAAAATAGAGGGAAGAAGATCAAGAGGAAGACCAAGAGAAATTATACTGGACAGTCTGATGGGATGGTGTGAGAGGAGATCACCAACTGAGCTGAATGCCCGCATGAAGGAATGTGTTCTCTCTAGCCAACGCCAGTCGCCACGGCACATAATGATGATGATGATGATGATGATATATAGTATATATCCATACTACAAGAATACTGAACAAGATTGGTTAGAAAAGAAGATTAGATACAAAAATTTAATATTTCTGACATATTAAACGTCATGAGAGTTTGGAACAGATTATCTTGGAAGGGTACATAATAGACAAAAAGAGAGAGAAGGAAGATCAAAGCAAAGATGGCAACAAGACATTAGCTGATGATTTGCGAATGGATGTGTCAACAGCAGGGCATCTTGCTCTCAACCGAGAGGCCATCAAGAGAGCTTTTAAGAGCCAAAAGTCCACGAGGGGGACATGCTAATAAATGAATGAAGTTCTAGAATTCTTTAGCTATAACTAAAACTATTTAACTATAGTTAAAACTATATAAAACTAAAACTATATAAATATAACTAAAACAGCGATGAAAATACAACTTTCAGTACCACTGTGCAAGGAAGAGGAAAACTGAAATATTAAATTCCATTCAGTTTTTCTAGTTAGAAAAAAAAGTAATAAAAAATCAACTTTATTCGAACTTTGTTTTCTTTGTCTCTTATTTTCCCTCTAACATTTCCTTTCTTTTTTCCCCTTTCCTGATTTTACACCCCCCCCCCCTTTCCTTTTCTTTCAACCAGAAGAAAAGCAACTATAAGGCACGACATGTGTTCCAGTTTTCACTATTAGATCTATTTTGCTTTTATTGCCAACGACAAATATAAAACTAATAAAATAAGTTCATAAAACACCAATATAATATTTTCTGTTACAGACCTGACTGTATATATATATATATATATATATAATATATATATATATATATGCTCTAAAATCGTGTTTTACAATAGTTCTTTCAGAAGACTTCTTTCACCCGAAGACTTCTCTGATTGTGCCGCTTTGTCCGAGCATGAATTGAAACAGCCCTCGCTTCAAAGACTTCTCGTGTATCCAGTTCTCTGATGACAAAATAACAAGCTAATTTCTGCCAACGAGGTAATATGAGTTCGAAAAAATAAAAAAAAAATTTTTTTTTAAAGCGGAAAAGGTACTTTCTTAAAGGCAAAAACACCAAAGAGAAACCAAATGAAAGGAATTAATGGTGCGAAAGGGAATATAAAAAGAAGAATGATTGAAAACAAGGACAGTGCTAAAAAAAAAAAAAAAGGTTCAAAGCTTTCGAAAATTAAACTAACTTGTTGGAAGGTGACAGGAAAACATAAAGACAGTTCCAGTGTCGCACAGAATATAGTCACAGTTTCTTTCTAAACTCCTTTCTATATTCTCTTCTTCTAAACATTATTATTTTCTTTTTTTCTCCGAAGTCTGATGGCGATATCTGTACCTAAGTAGAGACCTAGTGAATACCAGGTTTCGAGTTTTAGGTTGAATACAAATATTTGTTGTTGTTGTTGTTTTTAATTGACTAAAAACGAATTCGAAATGAATATTTGGTAGATTCCTAAATGCAAGTATAGCAGTCAAGTGAGCCAATGGCTAGGAACATATAAAACAGTCACGTGAGCCAATGGCTAGGAATGTATAAAGCAGTCGTGTGAGCCACTAGCTAGGAACGTATAAAACAGTCATGTGAGCCACTGGCTAGGAACGTATAAAACAGTCATGTGAGCCACTGGCTAGGAACGTATAAAACAGTCATGTGAGCCACTGGCTAGGAACGTATAAAACAGTCATGTGAGCCACTGGCTAGGAACGTATAAAACAGTCATTTGAGCCAATGGCTAGGAATGTATAAAGCAGTCGTGTGAGCCACTAGCTAGGAACATATAAAACAGTCATGTGAGCCACTGGCTAGGAACGTATAAAACAGTCATGTGAGCCAATGGCTAGGAATGTATAAAGCAGTCGTGTGAGCCACTAGCTAGGAACGTATAAAACAGTCATGTGTGCCAATGGCTAGGAATGTATAAAACAGTCATGTGAGCCACTGGCTAGGAACGTATAAAACAGTCATGTGAGCCAATGGCTAGGAGTTTATCTTGTTTCTTCGGGATCCTCGTAGAAACAGCTTGCTGTAATGTTTCAGAATAGCCGACAGGATACAGAGCGTGATGCTCCTCTAGTCGGTGGTGGAGCCTGATGGAAAAAAATCTGCTTGTTTAGTCAGACCAGGGATTTCAATATTCTGTAACCAGTCTTCTAACAGACGTAGTATGTGTTGACAATCTTAAATAAGGTTGACTGGAAAGAGCTCATGTTCGAAATAACAAGATATTGTCAACCAACCAACCAACCAACCAACCAACCAACCAACCAACCAACCAACCAACCAACTAGCCAGCCAACCAACCAACCAACAAACAAACAAAAAAACCAGCCAGCCAGATGGCCAACCAACCAACCAATCCGTTAAACAGTTAGACCTGGCCATTTCCAGATGCTTCTTTGTTTGGTGTTCCTAATAAGACAACGCTAGCCAACGAGGACACCACATCAGTGCTCTAGCATCAGCACGACGTCGGCTGCCAAGAATAACTCGCTTTCACCTCTAGGAAGATAAAACAACAACAAGAGCAGCAACTAATGACCACTGCCCACGGGGTGCTGACCAAGAGCCCGTGGACATTATATTTTGGTAGGAAAGTAAGCTAGCACACCCGACATCATAGACAATATAGTCTGAGAATTTTGCCGAGATGTACAACAAGGTAGATGGCAGAAGATGCAATAGGTAATCAGTTTCAGCCAAAGTTACATTCCCCAGTGAAAAGCGATTGAAATACATAAAACAGTATATTAACGGAAATGAGCAATATTCAGAAATAATTTGGAAGAATTGCTCCAGTCAAACTGTATACAGTTAATTCTATGTAACTATGGCGGTCGCCATTTTTTTCCCTTGCTCTCCTAAAACTCCCACGCCCCCTGGTGGTCGCCCTATTTAGACACGGGGAGAAGGAAGTGCGATAACCGCGTTTATATACACGATTAGCTGCTGCATGTGAAAATTGAGACCGCTTGCGGAAAATATTTCCCTTTCTATTTCAAACATCCTGATGTTGAAATACAAATATTATTCATTTGTTATTTACGTGTAGCCGGCTGATGGCTATTGATTTCAATGATTCTACGTTTCTAGTCCATGTCACTGTTCTCTATGTGTGTCTGTCTCCGTTCGCACGTTCTCTGTTCGTCGATAATGAAAAACAGTTGTACCGTCTGCCTTTCCTTGTTCTTCTTGTTCGTCTTGTTCTTATTCTTGTTATTCTTCTTGTTCTTGTTCTTCTTTGTTCGCACTGAAAAGGGCAGACATAGCTCTCTATATCTGTCCAATTTGCCCCCATACATTCATCTTCGGCTCGAATTATTTTTAGAACTGAGTTTCCCATTTCGACTACTCTCCACTTGGCCTGACTATGGGAGGTAAAATAAGGTCTCCAGTCAGGTATGATTCACTGTCTCTTTCGGCTTGAGAATAGAAATCAGATTTCATATATTCTCGGTGGGTCACAGAAGCGGAATTGCGTGACACTGTGGTTTTCATTGCACCAGTTCAGCCTCGAGTTTGACTTTACTCACCGGAAAACCTCGACGTGGTTAGGATATGAACATATCCCCGCCTGGTGAGAGGAGGTTGTCTATCTAGACTGTATTGATCCAGTGTCTCCGACTTCAGCGTTTTGTGGTTGTGGCCGCATTCCTCTTTTCTCCGTTTCTGATATCGCAGTACCTCTTTTGCTGTTTCCTGTAGTGTTTTATTGAACTCTAGTATGGATATTTCTGCTTCATCTTGTAAGACACTGAAGCGGTTCTTAAATGCTATTGAGAATTCATTCCTTGTTTGCTGGTCTTTCAGTTTTGTTGTATCAAAACATGTCTTCCTGTGTTCTCAGATTTTGGCTTTCCTTAATTTTAGTTTTATTTTTGCTACCAGAAGGTTGTGATCACTTCCTACATCTGATCTTTTCCTCGCTCTCATATCTCGTAGTGATCGTTTCCACCTGTTGTTTATTAGTATGTGATCGATTTGGTTTTCTGTGGTTTTATATGGGGACCTCCAAGTCACTTTATGGATGCTTTTATGTTGGAAAATTGTCCCTCCGATGGTCATCATGTTTTCTTCACAGAAACTGCAGTCTTTCTCCATTTTCATTTATTTCTCCAATTCCTTCTCTTCCCATGATTCTTCTTCTATCTTCATTTCCTTCACCTACTTTTGCATTGAAGTCGCCCAAGATGAGTAGCATATCATGCTTGGGTATTGTTTCTACTGTGACTTGGAGGCTGTTGTAAAAATCTTCTTTTAATTCCTCTTCAGCTGCTTCTGTTGGTGCATAACAAACTATACTAGACAGCTTCGTGAATCTTGAGTTGAAGCGTGCATATAATAATCTCTCATTTATAGGGGTCCATTTCAGCACTGCTCTTGATGCTTCTTTTGTTATAATCAATGCTACTCTTGCTTCATGATGATCTTCTTTACCAAACCATATTATTGTATCTTCTGTGTTGTTAATTTCCTTCTGCATTGTCCTGTCCATCTTGCTTCTTGTATTCCTAGTATGTCTAGTTTGTATCTGTGCATTTCCTTGATGGTTTGTGCTAGTTTTTCAGTCTGGTTAAGTGTTCTTACATTCCAGCTGCCTATTTGCATCTTGTGTTTAGATTCCAGGAGGTCTGCAGTCGGGCTGGGGACTTTCAGTGGCTGGCTTTCATCCACAACCTTCATTGGCTCAGTTTCCTGATAAGCATTTCTCCTTCCACCTGCATTTGCTTTTTCCCTTGCTTCCGTTTCTGTAGCAGTCTGATAGTTTTTTTTTTTACCAGATAGGGTTGCTGGCCCTATGTCGAACCCTCCTTAGTCGCCTTTTACGATCATGCGTAGTAGGATACAGTGGTCCTATTCGTTGCAGATCCTGGGTATCACGTGATTAAGCTCATAATTATAGTATGTTGTAGTTTATATAGGCCTCTCTTACTTCAAGCCCCCACCCCCTTTCCACCCTTTTTTCATCCCCACCCTTCGTCATACTCTCTCAGTCTTGGTTTCAAATTCTGCTTCCCTGCAAATGCATCCTCATGAGTTATCTCTCGTGTCATCTTAGGAACTAAAGTGGCAATCACTGAGCAGGATAATAATACAGCTACCCTAAGACTGACAATACTGAATGAAATATGAAACATTAATAGACAGGATAGTCTTAGTAGCTTTGGTAGGGTATGGATTATAAGCCGTACACAAAAGGGTTGTTTGTCTGTACAGGCTTATCATGCGGTGCTGTGTAGCTGCAGCTACGTACCCAAACCAGGGAATGTAGAACGAATGTTTTGTTTGTTATGGCATCCATAGTAGAGATGTCACCACTGTTCCCTCTAAGCTGCGCGGCTGCACACAGAAAAAAAGTCATACCGAGCACAAAATATTTGAAGCCGCGCAACCCCCCCCCCCCTCCCCCCCTAAAAAAAAAACAAAAAACAAAAAACAAAAACAGCTACTTTTATTTTCCAGTTTCCAGATGTTACCCCGTGCTACAACTGCCATCAAGAAAAATACATGAGGGTACACGTTTTCCTTTTACTGTTTCTTTCTTGTTGAGATATGACTTTCGGATCGAGTGTTTGAACTGGTCTTTTATCGCATAGTTTCGGTAGTGCTGTAGCAGAATCGCGGCGAGGCAAATGGGCACACAGAGAATAGAGGGTACTTAAACGGGCAGATGAACTTCTACTGCTGAAAAGTACAGCAGGTTTATCCTGTTATTAAATGTACAGACCTTTGCAGTGTATATACTTCGTGTATATATATATATATATATATATATATATATATATATATATATATATATATATATATCGACTGTTTGTACGATTTTGAAAACTAAAGAACCTATCAAAATAGCTGATGTGGCGAAAGGCGTTACGACATTGACCTCTGGGAGATCGAAAAGTATGGAAGAGATGGAAAAACTCTTAGTTTGGATTAATGAAAAAAAGCTGGCTGGTGATGTGATTTCTGAGGCGATAATTTGTGAGAAAGCCAAGGTCCTGCACGATGATTCAGTGAAAGGCATGCCTGATATTGGTGCTCAAAAGGATGTGTTAAAAGCCAGTATGGGGTGGTTCGAGAACTTTAAGAAAAGGACTGGGATCCATAGTGTTTTTATGCACAGAGAGGCTGATAGTTCTAATTCGGAAGCAGCAGAGAAGTTTATAAAGGAGTGTAAGGAATGTGTGAACAGTGAGGGGTATGTTTCGAACCAAGTGTTCAATTGTGACGAAACAGGCCTCTGTTGGAAAAAAAGATGCCCAGGCGAACATACATCTCAAAGGATGTACCAGGCCATAAGCCAATGAAAGAACGCCTTACTTTCTTGCAGTGTGGTAATGCTAGTGGGGACTGCAAGATCAAACCTCTTCTCGTGTACCATTCAGAGAATCCAAAAGTCTTTAAGAAGAACAACATCATTAAGAGCAAACTTAATGTTACGTGGAGATGGAATGTGAAAGCTTGGGTTACCAGGCAGTTCTTCGCTGAATGGACACACGAGGAGTTTGCTCCTTTAGTAAAGGCTTATCTATAGGAGAAAAATCTCCCGATGAAGGTTCTTCTTGTCCTAAACAATGCTCCTACGCATCTTCCATGCTTAGAAGATGGTTTGGTTGGCGAATATAGCTTCATCAAGATAAAATATTTCCCCCCCCCCCCAATACCACTCCTCTTATCCAGCCCATGGACCAGGAGGTGATCTCGAACTTCAAAAAATTGTACACCAAGGCTATGATCCAGAGATCTTTTGAAATTACAAATGAAACAGAACTGACACTCCGAGAGTTCTGGAAGGATCACTGCAATATCCTCCGTTGCCTAAGAATCATCGAGAAAGCATGGAGGGAAGTGTCTTTGAGGACAGTGAATTCGGGCTGGAAAAAGTCTCTGGCCCGAATGTGTTGCTGCAAGGGGCTTCAAAGGCTTTGAGGAGCCGCCTGTTGTTCCTGACATCGTATCTGTGGGCGAGTCCATGGGTTTGGAAGTCACTGATGAGTATGTCAACGTGTTAGTGGAGGATCACAGGGCTGAGCTGACAACGGAAGAGTTTCAGCACCTCAACCAGCAGCAGCAGAAAGAAGTCGCAGAAGAAATTTCTTCAGAAGAGGAAGAGAGAGAGACGCTGGAAGCATTCCCACTGCAGAAATGAAGGATCTTCTCAGCACGTGATCTAAAACCCAGGCAGCCGTTGAGAAGTGGCACCCTAATAAAGCCCTTGTTAACAGATGTGTTAACTTGCTCAGTGATAGCATCTTTGAACATTTTAGAAAAGTTCGAAAAGGCCGCCAACATCAGACCACTTTGGAACGTTGGTTCTCAAAAGACACCACGACCAGTGATCCCCAAGTGGTACCTTAGCAAAGAGCATGAAAAGGCAAAGAATGCAGACACCAGAACCACCAGAAACGCAGTTACCTGATGTTATCATTTCCAAAAATAATCTCTCTCTCCTCATCCTCCTCCTTCTCCTCCTCCTTAGGCTTCCACATGCGCCATCATCATTCATTTTAAAGATAAATACAGGTTCATATATTTTTAATTTTGTTAATTTACAATTGTATTCAAATATTATTATTATTTGTTAATATTTTACCATAAAATCCAGTGCATTTACTGTTAAAATCATTTCGAAAATTCGAGTTCGTGGGACCCAGGAACAAGTTAATCCAGTTTCTATTATTTTAAAGGGGAAAAAAATGACTTGGAACTCGAACAGGGTTCTGTGATGGATTAAATTCGGATTCCAAGGTACCACTATATATGACTGACGTTGGCTATTATGCTTCTCCAGAGTACCCGATCCTTCATGCAGGCCATCAGCTCAGTTGGTGATCTCCTCTCACACCGTCCGGTCAGACTGTCTAGTATCATTTCTCTTGGTCTTCCCCTGGCTCTTCTTCCTTCTGTTTTTCCTGTTATACTATTTTCAATGCCCTTTCCTCTCATTGCATGTCCCATAAAAGTACATTGTCTCTCTCGTATTTTATTTTACAAGATTTTTTTTGTCTCTCCAGCTCTTCTCATACATTCTTCATTAGTTATTTTTGCTGTCCAGGGGATTTGCAACATTCTTCTAATAAACCACACTTCTGCTGCTTCCAATGATTTTGTGCAGACCTGCCTATTGTCCATGATTCACTTCTATATAACAAGATATGTTCAATATAGCATTTTAGGACTCGTTTTCTAACATTCATTGATAAGGATATGTTGGATAATATGTTTCTCATTCTCTGAAATGCAGTCTTTGCTTGGCCTATTCTGTTCCTAATTTTTGTTCTGTATTTCGCATCTGAAGTTATTACGGTTCCAAGGTATTTGAATTTCTGGACCTGCTTTAGAATAGTTCCGTTTAATTTTATAATGCATGCTGGTTGATCCTGTTTCTTATATATAACCATAGCCTCTTTCTTTTTGATGTTCAAAGTAAGACCTTTCTGTTCACTTCTTTAGCGACTTTATTCAAGAGATTTTGCAGGTCTTGTTGGTTCTCAGCTATCAGTACTGTGTCATCAGCATACCGAAGGTTGTTAGTATTGTATTCTCCTTTGAATTTATGTCTGATTCTGTGATGATCGTTCTTAGAATATTCTCACTGTTCATAGATATATATATATATATTATATATATATATGGTGTGTGCAAATGTGCGTAGTAACATATATATGTAGTAAAATATTGGGAAATAATGGAAAAAATGAGATTTCCAACACATTTGACACAACTAACATCACTGCTGTATCTAGACCAACAAGCAGCAGTAAGAATAAATGGTGAAACAACAACTTGGTTTGACATAAAACAAGGGGTCCGTCAGGGGTGCATAATGTCACCCTACTTATTTAACTTGTATACTGAAAATATAATGAGGAATGTTAGAGAAGATGTAGACAAAGAATATTACGATGCCATAGCAATTGGAGGTTATGAAATACCAGAGATTATATATGCTGATGACACAGTATTACTGTCCACAACACAAAAAGGAATGGAAAAACTAATTATGTCAGTCCGTAAGAACAGCGGAGAGCAGAACCTCTATCTTAATGCAAAGAAAATTATATTGATGACAACTTAGAAAACAAACAAGGCAGCTGAAATATATATCAATGAGGAAAAATTTGAAGAAGTGGAGAGTTTTGAATATCTTGGATCACTACTAACTAATAATGGAGATACAATGATGAGAATTAACAGGAGGACATCTATCGTTCTTCAGAAAGTAAAACAAATAAAGAATCTGTGGAGAGGAGCAGACAGAACTACAAAAATAAGATTTTTAAGGACATGCATCTTTCCCATCGCAACATATGCCTGTGAGACCTGCACACTTAACAAAACAGCTGACTAACACATAAATGTCTTTGAATGTAAATGCTACAGAAGAGTTCTCCAAATATCGTGGGCACAAAAAAGAACAAATATATCCATACTACAAGAACTTAATATTGAAGAAGGCTGGCTAGTAAAGAGGATTAAAGAGAGAAAATTTAAATATTTTGGACACATTAAACGTCATGATAATTTAGAGAAGACTGTATTGGAAGGATACATAATGGGAAAAAGAAAAAGTGGAAGACCAAAACGAAGATGGCTGCAAGACATCGTTGACGATCTGGAAATGGATGCAACAGCAGCAGGCCATCTTGCTCACAACCGAGAGGCCTACAGGAGTGCTGTTTGGGAGGCAAAATGACGATCTGCCAATGGATGCCGCAGCAGCAGGCCATCTTGCTCACAACCGAGAGGCCTACAGGAGTGCTGTTTGGGAGGCAAAGTTCCGCAAGGGACATGCAAATGAATGAATGAACGAATGAACATATATATATATATATATATATTGTACCTGAGCTGAACATTTTGCACACAGATCGCAAACCCTTAGAGGGAACATTGGTTGTCACTGGGAAGCTGGTTGTCAGTGAGAATGAAGAAGGGTTGTGATTAATTGTGACTGTTTCGCCTTGTGTTAGGAGGATAACTGTGTGAGGGCGTCGTGGGGCACGGGTAGTAAACATTGGTGATGGGGACTTACGAGAAAAAGGGGGGGGGGCGGCGGGGGTGAGATGGTTTGTCTGTTTGTTCGTTTGTTTAGTAGGAGATGTCAAGGCGAGAGCGTGGTACAGAGACAAAATACGAACTGACTGCCACAACTCCGTGGCTGGAATCCGTGAATCAAGCGAAGTTTTAATGAAACATACTTGCAGCAGAAGGCAACAAGGCAGAGTCAACTCGCTTCTATAAGTCTGTGTTCGACATCTTCCTCCTCCTCTCCCTTCTGCTGCTTCTTTTTCTTTTATAAACTCCTCCTCCTCCTTTCACAAACTTCTCCTCCTCCTCCTCCTCCTCTTCTTCTTCTTCTTCTTCTTCTTCTGCTTCTTCTTCTTCCATAAACTCCTCCTCCTCCTTCTTCCTCTTCTTCTTTTTCTTCAACAAACTCTTTCTCCTCCTTCTACTTCTTCTTCTTTCACAAACTCCTCCTTCTTCCTCTTCTTCTTCTTTCATTAACTTCTCCTCCTCCTCCTCTCATCCTCATCCTCCTCCTCCTCCTTCTTCTTCTTCTTCTTATTTTTCTTCTTCTCCAAGGAGATAAAGCACGTCGAAATTCAAATCCAGCGCCCTAGGGCACCCGATCTCCCGGAGCGGATGAGAAGAAGAAGAGAACCACTGACAGTTTGGAGTAATTTCCCTTCCGAACGACCTTCAAGTGGTGAAGTTGTTTGATCCACAACAACCCTAATATTGGCGACTAAATCAACAGATTACAGATCACCTTCACGATCAGAACAAACCTGTCTTGCCCTTTATATCTTCCTTTTATTTCTCTTTCTTTCACATCATCATCATCATCATCTCTCCGTGTCGTATATGACGTTTTTCTCTTTTTCGCAACCGTCTTGCATTTGGGTCGGAGAGTACCTCTCAGATAAAGGTAAGCGATGCCACAGGTAAAATAACTGAAGATCTGGTAATGTTGAAAAATTGACTGACAGGCAGACATGACGTGTTCGTAATACCAGTTCGTGCGCCAAGCTATTTTAAAACAGGCAATGATAAATAATCTGTTTACAACTCTGCTCCCCCAAGGGTCAGCACTGAGTCTGTCTAAGGTCTGTCTCGTAGGCGCCCGTCTAGCAGAACGAATGGGAGCACCGGCTATGTTTAGAGAATTTCTAATTATTTATGTGCTCTTTTAGAAGACTATATCTGTTTTAGCAATCAGCTGCCCATACCTGGCATTCCAGTGTCAGGGTTTGCAGGCCATAGCTGACCCTGCCCCACAATCTCCGTTGGTACCCCCCCCCCCTAGTAACAGGTCTAGCCTGACTAACGGAGCTGGGATCGCAATAGTCCCCTATGGTGGTGGAGTCTGCTAAAGAAGTATTGCACACCCCCCCCCCCCCCCAGCTTTTCAGCCGCAAATCAGAACTGAAAAAAAAAGTAGCTGCCACAACCCGGTCCCACATCGATACAATGTTGTGTCTCAACACATTCACAGCATCGACTGCAAAAAAAAACACCAGCTCACAGTTACAGGGAGAGAGAGAAGACAAAACAAGGCATATGCTCTTTTAAGAAAAAAAATCCTGAATGAAATATACAGAATTCATAAAATATGAAATGCGAAAGTCAAAGCATTATTGTGTATAAGCTACAGAATAAAGATGCATGTAGAGTGAAATGACAGTGCGTGAATAGAACAGTACTTTTCAAAAACTATTTAGAACTTGATACGAAAGGTCTTCATCGGCGAAACATGGAACATTGCTCAAGAGACTTTTGTGAACCTTTGAACCAATCAAAGGTCGCCGACCAGATTACGAAAGGGGGGGGGGGGTATATTTGGACCTTCCAAGTGAAGTCTCCGTGTTCTTAATGTGTTATTTCAGGATTTCCAACAATGTGCTTTAGCAGCGGCCCTTTTCTGATCTCATAAATTCCAGTATTCCTGTTGAACTGACACATTTTTCAGCCAAGTTTAATAGCTTTTAGATTTGCTGTCCCTAGAGAGGTGGATTCTCACCTCGGAAGGGAAGATTTATTGGTCAACTAACAATCCCAGGTAGTCATGTCTTGCGGGCACCCCCCAAACATTTCTTCCAATAAATCCACAAACTAGGGGGGAGGGGGGGACTATTTTGTTTAAAGCGACCACGGCTAACATATTATGAAGAAAGTATCCAAACATTAGAGAGTTAACATTAAGTTCACGTAACTTTATGGAATACCGAATTTCTCTTCACGTATGTCCTCTTCCTTCTATAAGAAATAAAGTTGGTCACAAATTGTTAACAAAATTTCTCTACACATCCCCATTAAGAAACAGCGCAGAATAATGGAGACTGGGTGTAAGCCTTGCAATTCACTGATCATTCTGAATACAGATCACAGAAAGAATTCAGGGAATGCTTCTAGCTTGATCTATTTGCTTCACGACCTCATCTTCAAAGCACCCTATTTTCTAGAAGTTACGTAAGGGCCCATAAGGACAGTCTTGTGATCCTGTAGTATCTTCATCACACAGGTCACCGTAACGATTTGTCCGAAGTTCAGCTGAAAGAGATACCAACTTGAACAATCTGTTCTAAAGTGCTGGTGTATTTTCTCATCTTTCAAGACATTTTTTTCGTTTCTGTTTAGAATCAAAGTGTTCAGTCAGTGCATGGCAGAATAGTCATTAGTGTAAGGGTCATAACCAAGTAAAGTGCGAATAACTGCAGACTAATCAACAGTGTCAGCATTAAATTACGCTAGTCCATACTCCACAAAAAGACTAATCAACAGTATCAGTAGTAATGTACACTAGTACACACTCCACAAGAAGAATAATCAACATATCAGCAGTAAATTACGCTAGTCCATATTCCACAAGAAGAATAATCAACATATCAGTAGTAATGTACGCTAGTTCACTGCCATTCAGACATTACAGCATAATAACACTTCTGTAGCTGGTTCCGTGGTGGCCGCCAGTAGTTAGACCCAACGACATACCATGAGCTGTAAAAAAAAAAAAAGAAGAAGAAGAAACGCAACAAATACGATGTTGCAATTGAAACTGAAGTTTGCTGATCAGACAAGGGCAGATTGCCTGAAACGTTCATCTGGACATCAACTTCACGTGCTGACCTGAACTGTACTCAGCAGATGATTCATGAGCACAGAAGAGCGACACTAGTCAAAACAGCATTTCTGGCAGTAACATGACAGGTTCACGAGAATACCTTGAAACTTACTGAACACAAAATTCATTGACCATGTTATTGAATGCCTATAAAAGATTGACGCTCCTCGTATCAATTCATTTGAAAATTCAATGCGCAAGTATTGCTCATCTCACTACAGAACAACGACTCATCATCACTGGACGTTTACAGACGGGATAGTCACAAACTGTAGCAGCCAGACAATTTAGAACTTTGGAGACGATTTCAAGAAACTGGCTCAGTTGCAGACCAGCCAAGCAGTGGAAGACCCATAGTCACAACTCCTGCCAAAGACCGCTTCATACGGCTGCGTCACCTCAGGAATCGATTTGCATCTGCGTCCTCAACAGTCCAGTCAATGACAGCAGCTCGTCAAATTTCTGATCAAAGAGTTACGAACCGGCTGCATATCGCTGGTCTTTGGGGTGTAAGACTCTACAGAGGTCCTGTTCGTACGAACCGGCATCGCCAAAACCGACTGCAGTAGGCGAACCGTCATCGTCAATGAATCGTTGCAAATGATTGGAGAAGGATTTGGTTTAGTGACGAATCATTTTTTCTGCCCCAGCGACACGATAGACGGAGAAGAGTTTATCGCAGAGTCCGTCAGCGCTACGCCCAAAACTGCGTGGATGAGGCTCCTCCACATGGTGGTGGAGGTGTACTGGTGTGGGGGACGATCAACTTCATGGGATGAAGTGACCTGATGCAAATTGAAGGACGCCTGAATGCCCAACGATACGTCGCTGAAATTCATTGTCCTCGCGTTCTTTCACTTCTGGCTGCACCAGGGTCGATTTTTCAGCAGGATAACGCTCGACCTCATGTGGCACAACTCACTACCCAGTTCCTTGCTGACAACAACGTCCAGACCATTCCATGCCCATCTCTGTCATCAGACATGAACCCAATAGAACATTTATTGGATGAACTCAAAAGACAAGTCCGCCAGCGAAACGTGGTGCCAACCAATCTCCGACAGTTGTCTCTTGCACTGCGGGAAGAATGGGCAGCCATCCCTCAACAACAGATCCAACGGCTAATCGGATCCATGTCAAGGAGATGTCCTTCTCTGATACAGGCCAGAGGAGGCCATACACCTTACTGAAACGGAAGCCTCAGTCGCAAAGAATAAAAAGTCCAAACCAAATTTAATGAACATCATTTCGTTGTTAAAGTCTTAAAGTTTCTTCGTGCCGAGATTGAAAGATTAATTCAGTAAAAATAAAATTTATTTTGATACAAGTTTGAAATATGTGGTCCATTACGACTACAGTAGTGTTGCATTTTTTTTAAACAGTATACGAGGTATTTTAAATGCAGGATCTCGGTTCCCTAGAGAAATATGGGTTTCTTTCCATTGTTCTGTTCCGAATGTAATAGGTTTGTTTTAGATAATATAGCTCAGAAAATGATTGACGTAGAGTTGAATTCTAGTTCTAGCAAAGTATGTAGTCTGATGAGAGATTTTGAAACAGACAACAGGAAAATGTGAAAAGTTGACCGGAGAAAATGGTGGTTATATGAAACTTTGGTAGTTCTTGAGGGACAGAAAAAAAAGACAATATTATCTGAGAGAGACAGAGAGAGATAGATAGACAAAGAGAGCCAGAGAGGGCGAGGAAAAGAAAAGAGAGAGAGAGAGAGAGAGCTTGAGAAACTGGTATACAGACGCTGAAACGAATGGATGGAGCGATATAAAGATAGTCCTAGAGACAGAAAGAAAGATAGACAGACAGGATAATTATCTGTCTGTCTGTTACAAAAATATAACTGACGAAGACATTAGGATAGGCGGTTATAATTTACTTCGACGTGACCCTACTAGGAAAATTGAGGCAGGATTAGTTTATATGATATCACAGACATACACTCTTGCCGTAGAACAGACCTTGAGACACCAGATATTGAATGTATATGGTTGGAAACCAAACTTCCAAAGCAGAGCCAAGTCTTAATCGGGTTTCTTATCTTAATCAATATGCACCAGTATCGTGGTATGATCACTTTACAAGTATGATGGATTATGTTTTGTCTTTTAATTTAAAGGATATAATTGTTCTTGGAGATTTCAATATTAATTACAGACAAACAGATGCTACATGGAATGATATTGTTTTATCATACAATTTATCACAAATAATCACTAAACCTACCAGAGTAACTGAAACATCATCTATACTAATACGTCATATATATATATATATATATATATATATATATATATATATATATATATACACATTCATTCATTCATTTGCATGTCCCTTGCGGAACTTTGCCTCCCAAACAGCACTCCTGTAGGCCTCTCAGTTGTGAGCAAGATGGCCTGCCGCTGCTGCATCCATTTGCAAATCGTCAACGATGTCTTGCAGCCATTTTCGTTTTGGTCTTCCTCTTTTTCTTTTTTCCATTATGTATCCTTCCAATACGGTCTTCTCTAAATTATCATGACGTTTAATATGTCCAAAATATTTAAATTTTCTCTCTTTAATCCTCTTTACTAGCCAGCCTTCTTCAATATTAAGCTCTTGTAGTATAGATATATTTGTTCTTTTTTGTGTCCACGACATTTGGAGAACTCTTCTGTAGCATTTACATTGAAAGGCATTTATGTGTTTCTCAGCTGTTGTGTTAAGTGTCCAGGTCTCACAGGCATATGTTGCGATGGAAAGATGCATGCCCTTAAAAATCTTATTTGTGTGGTTCTGTCTGCTCCTATATATATATATAATCCAGAAAACATTATAGAATGTAAAGTCCCTCACACAACAGTGATCACAACACAGTCTGTTGCACATGGATACGACATGGCTTGAAAATACCCCAAAATAAATATCATCATCATCATCAGTTGCCGTGCCGACTGGAGTTCACTATTATGCTTCTCTAGAGTACATCACCCTTCATGCAGGCCATCAGCACAGTTGGTGATCTCCTCTCACACCATCCCGTCAGACTGTCTAGTATAATTTCTCTTGGTCTTCCTCTTGGTCTTCTTCTTTCTATTTTTCCTGTTGTTATAATATTTTCAATGCTCCCTCTTCTCATTGCATGTCCTATGAAAGTACATTGTCTCTCTCTTATATTTTTGACAAGGGTTTTTGTCTCTCCAGCTCTTCTCACACATTCTTCATTAGTTATTTTTGCTGTCCATGGGATTCGCAACATTCTTCCAACAAACCACATTTCTGCTGCTTCCAATGATTTTTGTGCAGACTTGCCTATTGTCTATGATTCACTTCCAAATAACAAGATAGGTTCAATATAGCATTTTAGGACTCGTTTTCTAACATTCATTGATAAAGATCTGTTAGCTAATATATTTCTCATTCTCTGAAATGCAGTCTTTGCTCGACCTATTCTGTTCCTAATTTCTGTTCTGCATTTCCCATCTGAAGTCATTACTGCTCCAAGGTATTTGAATTTCTGCACCTGCTTTAGAATAGTTCAGTTTAAATTAATACTGCATGCTGGTTGATCCTGTTTCTTAGATATAATCATAGTCTCTTTCTTTTTGATGTTCAAAGTAAGGCCTTTCTGTTCACTTTCTTTGGCGACTTTATCCAAGAGATTTTGCAGGTCTTGTTGGTTCTCAGCTATCAGTACTGTGTCGTCAGCATACCGAAGGTTGTTAATGTTGTATCCTCCAATTTTTATGCCTGGTTCTGTGATGATTGTTCTTAGAATATTCTCGCTGTACAGAGAAAAAATGTCTGGAGATAGTACACATCCTTGTCACACCCCTTGTTTTATAGGTTGATATTTTCCAGTTCTATTTTCAACTCGAACTGCTGCTTCTTGCTGCCAGTATAGATGTTTTACAATTCTCAGGTCTTTGCCGTCTATATTGATGTCTTCAAGCATTTTAATAATTTCATTATGTTTCACCTTGTAGAATGCCTTGGTGTAATCAATGAAGCATAAGTAGAGATTTTTCTGTACTTCTAAAGCTCTTTCTGTTAGTGTTCGTAAAGCATAAATGGCATTGTGTGTTCCCTTTCCTTCAACAAATCCAAACTGTTCATCTGCTATTTCCATTTTTATCTTTTTCCTTGTTCTTCTCATAATTATTCTCAGAAGTAGCTTCGTTATGTGACATGAGAGGCTGATAGTCCGGTGGTCGTCACATTCCTTTGCACCTGGTTTCTTTGGTAGTGCTATAAACGTGGATTTAATCAGGTCACTGGGAATATAACCACTGTTGTAAATGTCATTCAGTAACTTGGTTATTATTTTTTATTCCTACCCTCTCTAGCGCCTCTATTTCTTCTATTGTTATATTATCAGGCCCAGTCGCTTTTCCTTTCTTCATGTGTTTGATGGCATCTGTGATTTCATCTTCAAATATTGACGGTCCATCACAGTTTTCAGTATCTGGTGTTAATTCTGGTCTTTCTCCTCCATATAGCTCACCGATATACTCTCTCCACCTGTCCACAATGTCTTCTTTTCCCATTAACATTTTACCTTCTTTCGATTTCAGGCACCCTGTGGTATATTTTGTTTTCCTGCCTGTGAGTTCATTAATTCGTTTGTGCATGTTTTTGCTGTCTTTATTATGAGAGTCCTCTATCTGTCTGCACTGTTCATTTAACCACACTTCTTTTGCTTCTCTGCATTTGCGTCTTATTTATTTATTTATCTTGCTATATTTTTCCTTGTTATTTTTACTCCTCCTCCTCTTGTCCATCAGTCCTAAGATGTTGTCTGTCATCCATTTATTTTTAGGGGCTTCTTTTGTCGGTGGTATTATCTCCTTAACAGTTTGGTGGATAGAATCTCTTAACATTTCCCATTGTTCATCTATACTATTTATCTTTGCTATTGCATTGTATCTATTTGTTATAATAACTGTGCATTGTTCTCGCAGTTCTTGGTCATTTTTAAGAAGTTCTGTATTCAGTTTGATGTTTCTCACTTTTCTGTATGCTTTCTTTAGCTTTATTCTAACTTTTCCACAGAGTGGATCATGGTCACTATTGCAGTCAGCTCCTGGCATGGTTTTTGTTGTCAGTAATGCATTGCGGAATCGTTTGTTGATTAATATGTAGTCTATCTGGTTAAATGTCTTTTTGTCTGGGCTGCACCACGTTGCCAGTCTTCGAGGATGTTGTTTAAACCAGGTGTTTCCTACAACCATGCTGTGTATTTTTGCCCATTCAATTAATTTATAACCTCTGTCATTCCTCTCCCCCAGTCCATAGTCACCAACGATGTCTGAAGTTCTTCCTTTACCAACTTTGGCATTAAAATCTCCCATAACTATAGTAACTTCATGTGACTGTGTGTACCTAGAAATGCCGAGTGTTATTTGCGTACACATAACACACTGGGTGTAGTGTTAAAGTCTGAAAAATGACCTGGACCCATCGTCTACACGCCAACCCCATTTCTCGTTTCCAATGAACTATACTCTGTCATTGTTCTTTTCTGATCGTCATGTACAAATAAGGATATCTTTGTTATCTTACTAAAGCTGGGGTAAGTTAAAAGCTAAAAAAGAAGTGTTAAAATAAGAATGCAGATGAGGCTTGTTATAATTCAGATGAAAGAGCAAGTAAAACTATAACAACAAAAAACAAAACAAAACAAAACATAACAGGAACAAAACAAAACAGCATGAAACAAACAAACAAGATTATACGAAACTGTCACTAAGCACAAACAGGATCTCGATTCTAAATGCTCTGACAAATTAACGGAAACGACAAAATCGCTGTTTTTGTTTCTGTTTCTTGTTTTCAAAGTTGATTTTCTGCGTGTTTCATGGATTAAGCGAACTAAGAATAACTTTGAAAGAAAAATAACAAAACAAAAAAAAAATGCTCCAATTTGATCAAAGAATTCCGGAGACGAATGTGAAAACAAGAGCACGTGAGTGTTTGTGCACACGTGAAAAGGAGAAACAAGTGCGAGCAAACATGGCAGACGTTGCTAATTTGTTCATAATAAATCTTTCAAAAAGCTGTTTGAACTAGGAAGAAAAAAAAAGGATTAAATTTTTTAAAAACAAATTGTGGCCAAAGCTGAGAGAAGTTTTGCTTTGTTCTGAATGTGATAATTGGTGGCCAGATTCTTTTTCTTTCCCCTCATCAGGTCTAAAAATTAAAATACCTTCAAATATGATTTTTGGTCTTCACTTCGAAAAAAAAAGTATTTGTAAAATAATTTGTACAGGAAGATTTATGTTATTAAAGGCTTACACTTTTCTACCATCCTGTCTTTTTTTCCTGTATATGTACATATACATCAGAGCCGGGCGGTTGTTTTTTACTGAAACGGAAATCGTTTAGTAGGCAGTCGTGGAACCGGTTCCTGGAACCGGTTGCTCGAGTTATTGTTCTTGGTAAGCTTGAGTATGCAAACCCAATGGACACTTTGTCAGGGGGCGCATACTGTCGCCTTACTTGTTTAACTTTTGTACTGAAAATATAATGAGGAATGTTAGAGAAGATGTTAACAAAGAACATTACGATGGCATAACAATTTTAAAAAAAGGTAAAGGTAATCCTGTCATGCCTTAGAGGTACATAGGGATATGGTGCTAGTGCCCATATTTTCCTTGACCTGTCAGCACACTAGAGGGTGATAAGGTCAGTATCACGCCTGGCCGCCTTTCCTTCCCCAACTCCAGAAGAAGTCGGGTACCCATTTCTACAGCTGGGTGTCACTGGGGTGCCTTCGGCCGGATTCGAACCCCGGACCTTCGCCATGAGAGACCAGTGCGCTATCCACTTCGCCACTCAGACGTGAGAGAAAGAAAAAAAATAGAAAAGAATTACCTGGGATTTTAACGACGAGTTCTGGTAGAAAGAACAATTGTCTAGCCACAAGAGAACTGCCAATTAAAAACTTCGCTATCTTGCATCCCTAAAAAAAAAAAAATGTTTGGTAAAGAAGCCTTCAGTGCCTGAATGTTCGAAAATTTTGATACTCGGGAAAGGAACGAGGTCATGACATAGAAATTCTGATGGCTTAGATTCAGTCACTGGCAACAGAAAACTTTGGCGAGTTAGTCAACAGCAACAACTCGAAACTAGGAGACACTCTTTTATGTCTTCTGAGATAAATCAATTCTAAGCCAAACATCTATAGCTCCTTGCGAAATCCACCAACAAGGTCAGCTTTAACTCTTACCTAAAAACAAGAAACAAACTACTCTCCTGTTACAAATTCTCTTTGAGTTCGCTCCTGAGCTCTATGCAATAAGTTACGCTTCCGTGACAACAACGAGCTTCTTCAAGCTTCTCGAGCCAGGAGAGATCATCTCGGCTGACTCAAATCGTAACTTAAAAATGAAAAACAACGGAAACAACCCAAAAAAAATCATATACTATTACACTTTCTCCAAAACCACATCTCTTTTGTTTCTAATTTATTTTTTTTCATATGTTAGTTGTCCACTTTTTTAACAATCAATTAACAACACTGGCTCCATCTGCTTGAGAAATACTCTTATCTCTTACATTTAACAACATTCGTTTATTTATTTTTTAGTACTTTCTTCGTGTCATAAAAAGCTGCCTTTTCATCTTTCCTATCCCTGATTTGAATGCACGTTGTGTACTTTTCCATAAGAAAAACACAAAGAAAATTCTTTCGAAATCCCATCACAAGGGCCTTTAGATAATATGGGATTCAGGGGAAAGAACTCAAGGGGGGGGGGGGGGGGGGGACAAAAGGAGAGCAGGATTGAAGAAAAAGAAGAAAGAAAAAACAAGAGAAGAAAATTGCCTCTGAAGCTGATTATACGGCATGAGAGGATATAGTGGCATTTGAATTTATTGCAAACACCAAAGTCGCTCAAAATTTTTTAAAGTAAGATAGCCAAGTCTGTAATGCGCAGCAAGCAATATCTGAATGGAAGCAGCGTAAAGTAGTTGTTGCACATGGTTTCTTATTTTATGTACACTGTATGTAATTGTTCAGTATGGGGAAGAAACATTACAGTAGTTAGTGATTAAACATTTGAAAAACATGTTATGTTTCTTATATTCTTTCAGAAACTGATCTTACAATTACTGGGAGTGGGGAAATCCAATAATTAAAAAAAAAAATTAGAACAGAAAAAGTAAGACTTAAAGTGTTGGTGATCCAAACTGTGGATTGTAGAACTCCTATAATTATTGACTGTGTTGTTAAACGTCATGATAATCTAGAGAAGACCGTCTTGGGAGGGTGCATAATGGGAACAAGAAAGAGAGGAAGACCAAGGCGAAGATGGCTGCAAGACATCGTTGATGATCTGCAAATGGATGTATCAGCCGCATGCCATCTTGCTCACAACCGAGAGGCCTACAGGAGTGCTGTTAGGGAGGCAAAGTTCCGCAAGGGACATGCAAATGAATGAAATGAATTGTTACTCCCTGCGTCGCTGTCTTGTGTATGGTTACACGTGTTTATTGTTGTCATCGTTGTTAGTCTTCTGAGATAGACGTTCTTTAGCAGTTACTGTCAAGCTGATACCTGATGTCCAAGCAAGCACAGACTGTTATGAATGGCTCTTATATGTCCGTAGTCATCCCAGTGTCAAATCAGGGCTTAGGGATTTTGTGATTTATCCAACCTCTTCGAGTCGGGGGTTTGTAGACTGGTCCAGTTTAATGACTTTAGAACTTGAAAGTTGATCATCTCTCCTCGACGGTGAGGTTTGAAGATTGCCCTAGCCTCTTTCACTACAAGGTTGAAGACTGCTCCAGCCTCTTTCACTACGAGGTTTGAACACTGTTACAATCTCTTTCACTTTGAGGTTTGAAGACTGCTCCAGCCTCTTTCACTACAAGGTTTGAACACTGTTACAATCTCTTTCACTTTGAGGTTTGAAGACTGCTCCAGCCTCTTTCACTACGAGGTTTGAACACTGTTACAATCTCTTTCACTTTGAGGTTTGAAGACTGCTCCAGCCTCTTTCACTACAAGGTTTGAATACTGTTACAATCTCTTTCACTTTGAGGTTTGAAGACTGCTCCAGCCTCTTTCACTACGAGGTTTGAACACTGTTACAATCTCTTTCACTTTGAGGTTTGAAGACTGCTCCAGCCTCTTTCACTACAAGGTTTGAATACTGTTACAATCTCTTTCACTGTGAGGTTTGAAGACTGCTCCAGCCTCTTTCACTACAAGGTTTGAACACTGTTACAATCTCTTTCACTTTGAGGTTTGAAGACTGCTCCATCCTCTTTCACTACAAGGTTTGAACTGTTACAATCTCTTTCATTTTGAGGTTTGAAGACTGCTCCAGCCTCTTTCACTACAAGGTTTGAATACTGTTACAATCTCTTTCACTTTGAGGTTTGAAGACTGCTCCAGCCTCTTTCACTACAAGGTTTGAATACTGTTCCAGTCTCTTTCAGTTTCAGGTTTGAAGACTGTTCCAGCCTCTTCCACTACGAGGTTTGAACACTGTTCCAGTTTCTTTAAGTTTCAGGTTTGAAGACTGTTCCAGCCTCTTCCACTACGAGGTTTGAACACTGTTCCAGTTTCTTTAAGTTTCAGGTTTGAAGACTGTTCCAGCCTCTTCCACTACAAGGCGTGAAAACTATTCCAGCCTCTTCCACTACGAGGTTTGAACACTGTTCCAGTTTCTTTAAGTTTCAGGTTTGAAGACTGTTCCAGCCTCTTCCGCTTTGAGGCTTGAAAACTGTTCCAGCCTCTTTCACTACGAAGTTTGAAGACTGTTCCAGCCTCTTCCGCTTTGAGGCTTGAAAACTGTCCCAGCCGCTTCCATTTTGAGGCTCCAAGACCAAACCAGTCTCCTGGACTGGATGTAGTACTCCAGCTTATTCCATGAAACAAACCATTCTTTAACCTTCTCTTATGACGTTACAGACTGGGATTTCCTCTTCACGAGGAGTCCACGAGCTTATTAAAGAACTAACAAACTCTAGAAGTGGTTCCTAACACTCGGCGTGCGCCCTTAGTGATTTCATGATTGCTTGAGCTTGGGGTTGTTGTAACAAGCGAGCCAGGGGCACAATGATAGGGGTAACTAATGAAAATTGAGGATAAGGGGATTGGAGAAACAGGCACATTAACAATAAAAAGGGGCTTAATATATTTCTATGTATAAAAATATCCCGAAGAAACACTTAAGCCCACGGTCCGGTTATCCGGCGTTCCAAACCAGAGCACTTTAAGTGGTTAACGAAGCGTTTTGCTATATAATGCAGAAATAACAAATGGACACTTAGCAGTAGATTTAATAAAAGGAGACAGATGAGATCTCTTAAACTTGGCTAAAATAACAATTCCAGTTGTTATTTTGGTCCCTCTCATACCGTGACGAACGTAGTATAATACGTATTCTAACATTCAGAAATCTCAAGAGAGAAAGAGAGAGAGAGAGAGAGAGAGAGAGAGAGAGAGGGAGACGAAGTGGAGGTGGCATTCAACAAGAGAGGGAGACGAAGTGGAGGTGGCATTCAACAAGGAACAATTGTATCTATCTTCCCACTCGTTCAGGTAAAAATCTTTTGACAAATCTTGCCTCTTAGACTGACAGCCCCCGGGGTGGGGGGGGCGGAGTTTGGAGGGAGAGAGAGAGAGAGAGAGAGAGAGAGAGCAAAAAAGGGATGTCGAATGTTTTGATAAAGACGTAACGACTTCAATGGTGTATAGCTTGTCGCTAGCCGTGTCCCAGCTATTCATCTGCCCTTTTTTTTTCCCTTCTTGTGGAAACATTTAAAGTAGGAAATGTTTGGAAATCGTATACCCCAAGCTCGGGTTACCAATCCTGCCCAGGGTCTCTCCAGATCACGAATGATGAGCGGTGGATTATTGTCACGTTTATGATAATCAGCAGTTTGTTCCCTGAAGTGTTTTCACAAGATTTGGATTGCGTCGTTTTCGCGACCAGTCAACCGTAACGGTTCTTTCTTTCTTTCTTTCTTGTTTTCTTTCTTTCTTTTTCATTCTGGTAAGGGGAAGTTACAACAATCAGAACGAAAAACAAAGTGATTTTTTCCTGCTGCTTATATCAAAATTAATCTAACTGCTATCGGATTTCCCTTTTGTTATATTTAATCATCTTCGTTGTCCTTGCCAAAGATTAATGTACCAGGAATGTATATACCACGTAAGCATATAGTATTGTACGTGAAAACAGTGGCACATAATGTGTGGGATATATTCTACACAGCTGGCCTTCAGATTTTCATTTATTTTCTCGTGCCTTTTTTTTTTCTTTTCGAGACAAAAAGCTGACGTATATTCTCTTTATCTCTGTCTCACTCTCCACCATAATTCCTCTATTCCCCTCCGTCTCTCCCTCGATATCAATACCCAACTAAATGCTGGGTCGCGGGCAACACAGCATTAGAGGCATCTCCTTAAAAACACTGAAGGAAATCCTGTTATCACAGGCCGAACATGTCTGGGCCGGGCCCCGAGTGTAATAAGGCCGCTCCCAGGACTAGCAACAGAACTAGGCCCTTTTTTTATATAGTTACTCATTATTAAAAATATATTCCCCAAGAAAGTTTTTGTGTGTGTGTGTGTGTGTTGACAAATGTGTTCTTATCTGTTTAGATATAAAAATGTACAATAGCGTCTTAGCCGTGAATAGAAGCAATGGTTGATTCAAGGTTCAATGATTGGTGTGCTGTTTTTATTGTGTATAGGCTGCATCTAGTTCTCTAGGAGCAAACTATGCAGTTTTTTTTTATCATGGCTATGGGGCACCTAGTTCTGTTAAAATGTGCTGTTTCTATTGTGGCTAGGCGAATTCTAGCTCTGTAAGAGTGAAGTATGATGTTTCTATCGTGACTAGGCGGTTTCTAGTTCTATAGAAGAAAAGTATGCTGTTTCTATCGTGGCTGAATGACATCTAGTTCTATAAGAGTGGATTAAAATGTAATAAACACGGAAAACAGTTTAAAAAGCTTTATTACTTAACGATTACAAAGTTGTGACGTTTCGGCGCGAGCCTTAATCATACAAAAACATACAGGACGAAGAAATAGAGAGAGGAAATAAAGTATAGATTCACATGAATGCTGTTTAAAAAAATTAATAATGAATAGAGCACTTAGCTGTAACTGTAAGAAGATGTGGCTCGTCCGACGCTGTGTGTCAGAAATGAGCATGGTAGGGCGTAGATTTTGTTTAAATGGAGACCTGTGATGTGTGGTCGGTGGGTCGTAACTAGGGGTGGTGGGTGGGGAAACCGTGGAGGGGAGAGAGAGTGATACAGTATTAACCTAGCCAAGAGAAGGTGAGATAGATGATTATAATTAGGGTAGAGGGGTTGTAATGTGATGCTGTGAGGAGGTTCTGAACTATGCGTAACAAGTGTGAAGATCCACCCCTGTTGGCTTACAAACATGAGCCATCCTCGTCCACAGCCACTTGAAGCGGAGCCTTACATATGTTATTACCAGAAAATGTAACCACCCGCGCTGTGTTACCTGCCCTGTAGTCCGGGAAACGAAAACGATCATCTTTACCAAAACTATCCTCACTTATCATGAGGGATTCACATGCGAGTCCTGTAATGTAATATATGTCATCGTATGCAAAAAGATGCAGGATAACGTATATTGGTGAGACTGGCCTCAGAGTAGGGGACCGCATGCAGAAACATCTGAACGATATCGCCCAGCATTCTTCGAAACCAGTCCCAAATCATTTCATTGGCCTCAACCACAAACCTGATTTTTCTGGTAACAGTCATAAAACAATGTCACGCAGATGACACAAGCCGCCTATCTTGAGAACCGCTACATTCAGGATTATGGGACGCTAGAACCACACGGGTTAAACTCGCTATTCAGCTACACCTAACATTCTCCCCTTCAACAATTATAATCTCTCTCCACTAAGCTCCACTCCCTTCTCACTTTTGTTACACATAGTTCAGAACCCCTCACAGCATCACAGTACAACCCCTCTACCCTGCTATAATCGTCTATTTCACCTTATCCTGGCTAGGTTAACATTGTACCACTCTCTCTCCCCTCCACGGTTTCCCCACCCACCACCCCCAGTTACGACCCACCGACCACACATCACAGGTCTCCATTTAAACAGTCTCTACACCCCACCTTGCTCGTTTCTGACACACAGCGTCGGACAGGCCACATCTTCTTACAGTTACAGCTAAATGCTCGATTCGTTATTAATTTTTTTAAAATAGTATTCATGCGAATCTATACTTTCTCTGTTTCTTCGTCCTGTATGTTTTTGTATGAATAAGGCCCACGCTGAAACGTCACAACTTTGTAATCGTTAAGTAATAAAGGAGAACTGTTTGGTTGAAGGCCAGAGATCTAAACCAGGCGGAGGGTACACGACGATCTGTTAACAATAGCAACATGAGGAGATCAGAGCAGATCAGGGTCTGTTAACAGTAGCAACATAAGGGGATCAGAGCAAGTCAGGATATGCTAACAGTAGCAACATGAGGGATCAGAGCAAGTCAGGATATGTTAACAGTAGCAACATAAGAGGATCAGAGCAAGTCAGGATATGTTAACAGTAGCAACATGAGGGGATCAGAGCATGTCAGGATATGTTAACAGTAACACTGCTGGCGAGATTCTTCGGACGCCGCGCGTGGAGTGGAACTCCTCCCGGCCAATGAAGAAAATGCAGAAAAGCAATTAAGGTTGTTGTGTGGCGCCGATGTGAAAAGGTGACGGAAAGGATAAAGTGAAGCTTAATTGGTATGTCCAGTAGTATCGCAGCGAGAGCTACTCATACCACGGCACCTCTGCTCTTGAGGCCGGCCATGTCCTAAATACACCCAAACTGCTGAAATATGCCTAAACCAGCTTACACCAGGGGTGAAATTTGATGGCTACGCATGTTACGGTACCTCCATTCTCGAGGTCAGTCACGTTCGATATACACCCATACTGGTTAAATATGCCTAAACCGGCTTACACCAGGGGTGAAACTTGACGGTTACGTACGTCACGCTACCTCCGCTCTAGAGGTCGGTCACGTCTTAAACACGCCCATACTGGGATAATATGCCTAAAACCAGCTCAACCCAGGGGTGGAAGTCACTAGTGGCGAGGAATCGTCCTCCTGGACAAAAGCTTTGTCCTGGTCACAACTAGGAAGGGTAGCGGCCACGACCGCAAAATGCTGAAGTCGGAGACACTGGACCAGGGCAGTCTAGATAGGCAACCACCTCTCACCCGGCGGGGATGTTTGCGTATCCTAATCACGTCGAGGTTTTCCGGTGAGAAAGTCCAACGCTGGACTGGATGGGCTACCACCTCTCTCCCAGCGGTGATACACGGGTATCTCAAACCACGTCGAAGTTTTCCGGTGAGAAAGCCCAACTTTAGCCTGGATGAGCTACCACCTCTCACCCAGCGGGGATATACTGATATCTAAAACACGTCGAGGTTTTCCTGTGAGAAAGTCCATCTCTAGACTAAACTGGTGCAACTAAAACCACAGTGTCACGCAATCCCGGTTCTGAGACCAATCAAGAATACAGGCTCAAGCCCTGCGATACTCTGAACCTCTTGTGGTCCTCTCGGGGACCACACCAGGGACAACGGGACCTATTGAAGACCACAGGAGTAAATTTGGTAGGATCACATCGTGGTCTTGGTGGTAGAAGCGAACGAAGAAGAAGAAGACGATGTTAAAAGTACCAACATGAGGGGATCAGAGCAAGTCTGGATATGTTAACAGTAGCAACAGGAGGAGAGTAGAGCAGGTCAGGGTCTGTTAACAGTAGCAACAGGAGAGGATCAGAGCAGGTCAGGATATGTTAACAGTAGGAACAGGAGGGGATAAGAGCAGGTCAGGATGTGTTAACAGTAGCAACATGAGGGGATCAGAGCAGGTCAGGATATGTTAACAGTAGCAACATGAGGGGATAAGAGCAGGTCAGGATGTGTTAACAGTAGCAACATGAGGGGATCAGAGCAGGTCAGGATATATTTTAACAGTAGCAACATGAGGGGATCAGAGCAGGTCAGGATATATTAACAGTAGCAACATGAGGGGATCAGAGCAGGTCAGCATATGCTAACAGTAGCAACATGAGGGGATCAGAGCAGGTCAGGATATATTAACAGTAGCAACATGAGGGGATCAGAGCAGGTCAGGATATATTAACAGTAGCAACATGAGGGGATCAGAGCAGGTCAGCATATGCTAACAGTAGCAACATGAGGGGATCAGAGCAGGTCATGATATGTTAACAGTAGCAACATGAGGGGATCAGAGCAAGTCAGGATATGTTAACAGTAGCAACATGAGGGGATCAGAGCAGGTCAGCATATGCTAACAGTAGCAACATGAGGGGATCAGAGCAGGTCAGCATATGCTAACAGTAGCAACATGAGGGGATCAGAGCAGGTCAGCATATGCTAACAGTAGCAACATGAGGGGATCAGAGCAGGTCAGCATATGCTAACAGTAGCAACATGAGGGGATCAGAGCAGGTCAGCATATGCTAACAGTAGCAACATGAGGGGATCAGAGCAAGTCATGATATGTTAACAGTAGCAACATGAGGGGATCAGAGCAGGTCAGCATATGCTAACAGTAGCAACATGAGGGGATCAGAGCAGACCAGACAGTGCCATGCCAATAGGGGTAGGCGGTCATCTCTCTCTCTCTCTCTCTCTCTCTCTGTCTCGCTAGATCCTCTGTCTGGAATCAAGCTGATTGCCTCTCCCCCCCCCCACCCCCCGGTCAGACCATGCAGTCAGCCCGTCCTGGCATATCTGTCTTCTTCGTCTTCTCTGTTTTTTACCATCTATCTTTCCCAGTCATGATCAGTTTTTCAAGACCTTCATGTCTGTTGATGTGTCCGAGAGTTTTTTCTTATGTACGGCGCCAGCTCGAGACATTCCTTTGCCCGCTGTAATACTTTCTTCACTTGTCTTTCTGGCTGTCAGTGGAATGCGAAGAAAACCATTTGTCAGCAGCATTTATTCTTTGTTCTGTTTATCCATAGTCCATGTTTCACTTGCATAAAACAAAACCGATTCTGATTAGCGTCTTAGAACTCTTTTTTTTATTTCTAATGACAGCTTTTGATGTGTTAATCATCATCATCATCACCATCAGGTGCCGTGCCGACTGGCGTTGGCTATTATGCTTCTCCAGAGTACACGATCCTTCATGCAGGCCATCAGCTCAGTTGGTGATCTCCTCTCACACCATCCCGTCAGGCTGTCCAGTATCATTTCTCTTGGTCTTCCTCTTCATCTTCTTCCCTCTATTTTTCATGTTGTTATAATATTTTCAATGCCCCCTCTTCTCATTGCATGTCCTATCAAAGTACATTGTCTCTCTCTTATCTTTTTTGACAAGGTTTTTTTTTGTCTCTCCAGCTCTTCTCATACATTCTTCATTAGTTATTTTTAATGTGTTAATACGTTCTTTATTTTTCCCAAAAGCTGTCTTTGCCATTGCTATTCTGGTGGTTCTAATTTCTTCTGTGCACCTGCTGTCAGATGTTATGACTGCACGTAAATATTTGTATCTATTGATCTGTCTTAAAATCTTCCTCTGCGGTATAATTCTGCATTTTGGTATTTTATTTTTCTTGGATATCATCACTTCTAATTTATTCGGTGTTTAACATGAGGGGAGGGGAGGGGGGTACTGAAATGACCAACCGTAGACCGTCAGGCCTGGGAAAAGTAGAATGAAAATTTCCTATGAAAACGCTGTTAAATTCATGCAATAATATTTTTTAAAATTCCCCACCCCCTTTATTTTTTATGGGGTTACAACAGCTGCGTTACGCATGTACGTAAGCGTGCGTATTTGCATGAGTTTTTTTGTGTTTGTATGTGTGTGTATATAAGTCTCATGTACGCATGCATTTGTACACATGTCCATCGTAATGAGCTTATGTTCTTTATATGTTAGAAAATCCATGCATCCCATTGTGTGTTTTGATGTTAATGTGTGTGTGGTACATATAATGCACATATTCAATGTGTTCTCACGCGAGTGTGTACGCTTGTGTGTGCATGTATGCGTGTGTGTATTTGCGTAATTACATGCCCGTTCATGGAACCCGACAAGGGAGAATTAAAAATTAATTGAAAAATTCGTTAAACAAACATGCCCTGTATGCTTCAGGGCTGGGAGGAGGCCCGAGGGGTGGGCGAGGGGGAGGAGGGGGTGGAAGAAGAGAAAGAGAAGAAGAGGAGGGGATGGGAGTAGGGAGTTAATAACGAATGACTACAGCTCACTATAACCTGCCCCGGCTACATTAACACGTTGTCTTACGAGTTATCTCCGTCAAGTTGCTTGAAGCAGGTTTCGCTCCAGTGACCCGCGAAGTGTAGACACACAAAGCTCTCTTTTTCTTTTTTTTTTATAATCCCAGAGGTTCTGTGGATCAGAGAAAGCGATTACAACTTGGTCCCTGGTTTCACACAGAAATAAATGCCCTATATCTCCCCCCCCCCCCTCTCTCTCTCTCTCTCTCTCCTCCTAAGCCAGGTAGTGATGTTAATATTTGTAGATGGCACGCGTGTTGGGTGTGATGAAAGTTTAGGGGATTAAATATTTAGCATGCGTTTTCCGACCATGTTATTCTTCTCTGGTCCCAGGCACAAGTGCATCAGCGAAGATTTGGATCTGGCCACGGGTGGAATTCAATTTCAGCTCGGGCCTAGATAAAAGTAGCCCATTTGTGGCCTCGGCGTCTGGCGAACTGGGGACTTAGTGTTTGGAGTACGGCAACAATCTTTGCTTGAATTATTAGCATTAGCGAGGGAAGCTGTGATATTTTGTGTGTGTGAAGTTTGTGTTATATAGGACAACAATGGAAGAAAATGTCCTCTTTCACTCCGGCGAAGTTTTAATCTAATTCACGGAGGAGCCGTTGGAAATTACAAGTCTTTCTCTTCTAAACTTTGTGCGTCTTGTTGATTTGTTTTGGAGTCTCTAATTCTGATTCTCTTGTCTTTCTCTCTCTTTTTTTTTCTTCCTCATACAAATTCTCTATTAAGTATTCCTTTGTGCTGTACAGCAGGAATTGTCTGCTATTTTCTATGTTTGTGATAGAAATGCTTTCATAATCCTTTGCTCATATGCCATTTGTTCTCATTGTCTGACGTCCTTTCCTGTGTTCGTGTACGTTGGTGCGAACTAGAAGTGATTAAAAACAACCAACAAAAAAAAAGTATTAGGGACAAACAAGGAAGTAAAAAGAAAGAAAGAAAGAAAGAATTTAAAGTTCGCCAAGAGTAGATTAATTTAAAATCCAGGATAAACTTACCACAGCTAGGTGAAGTTAAGTGTTTTTTTCTTCTTCTTTTTAAAGAATGTATTTGTTAGATATTTTGTTTTAAGGATGGTCTTACAAAATATGAGCACACAGACACACACACACTTACACGTAGGCACACACGTTTCCAGTGTGTATAATTGCTGCCTACGTGTGTCTCATGATCTGGTTCGCGCATGCGCTACACCTTGTAGTCATTGCACATTTTGCCGAAAGATTGAGTTGACTACGTCTGAGCTATTCGTTGTAAAGGGAGATGTCTGAATCTTCTCTTAAGCTTTCTCATCATCATCATATAGTATATATATATTATATATAACACTATAGTATTACTTTTTGCAGTATAGTCTCCCCCCCCCCCCAGACACACAGGCATGTTTTCACTGTAGTATTGTAACCTCTTGGTATGGCAGACACCTTCTGCTGTCTGATTCTTATGTTTTTATGGTTTTATCGTTCATGTTTTAAAAATTCCTCTTTTCAGTGTGAATGTAATTCAGCGCTTTTTAGGTTTCCTTGTGTCCATTAACGCAAACTGTGTATCCATATTTTAAGAGACTTATTTGAAGAGGCGGTTCGATTTGGCTATCAATAAAGCATAGCTGACATGCTACAGTTAGGTTTGGTGAACAACAGTTGACCAAGACCCTGTCCCACCTTTCCGCTGACTACAGATCCAGCCTAGATAACTGGGCCAGTCTCCATAGCCCCCCCCCCCCCTTTTGCCCTTGGTAGTGGAGTCTGCTAAAGAAGTACTGCACATTCTCTGCTTTGTAGTTCCACTCTGGGACTGAAAAAAAAAAACAGGATGTCATAACATACTCTTAAGCAGACACGATGCTGTGTCTTAACATCTTCACAGCATCTGCATCAGCTCGTAGTTCCACCGGCGTAGTATTCTGGGACAGGGTAAAAAAAAAACAAGCAACAACTCACAAGACCTCTGGGAATCACGACCCAGAATGGGGCCCAAACCTCCCGCCCCCCCCCTTTTAGAGTTTAATAGGGCCGAAATACTTTTTTTTGGGGGGGGGGGGTGCTTCCTCTGATGAGCTGAAGGGGTTGTGTTGTTGTCCTGCTCTGTATAATAGAAAGTTTCCTGCATACAAGACAGGACAAGACATGAAAAGACAAAACAAGATAAGACAAAAGAAGACAAGAGAGGATAAGACAAGATAAGAGAGGACAAGACAAGACAAGGTAAGGCAAGACAAGGCAAGGTAAGACAAGACAAGAGCCTTAATGATCTTTTTTTTTCTATTTTGTTGTTTAACAGCAATGTTTCCACACCACAAAATGAATCTTCCGCTACATGTAAGCATAGCATGTGATGATCCACACCATCGGTTCCTGTATTGTGCGTTTTTTGTTTCAAAGTTAGATTTTTTTTTCTTCTCTAAGTCTAGTGAATGTGCATTTGGCCATTCCTATTCTTCTATTATTTTCCATTTCACATTCCACTTCCTCTGTTGTCATACGCACTTCAATATATGAATTTTATCACGGGCTGTAATGTGTCTTCGTTTATGTTTCAAGACGGTCTTTTTGTTCTTCTATGCTGATAACAGCTCTTACGTATGAAATCATTAGTCTGATGGTATATGGCAGTAGTTCTTAAACTGGGGGTAATGGAACCCCAGGGAATCCATGAAAGGTTTCTTCCTTTTGGGGGGGGGGGGTAAAGGGGGTGGGGGTGGGGGGTTAAGGGTAGGTTGGAGTGAGCCACATTGGAAAAAAATCTTATCATCATCATCATCATCTAGGCCCTGTTTATTGCTTTATTTTCAGTGAAGGTTTCACGGCTATTTTCAAGCAAGAAAAAAACAAAAGCCTAAAAGAGGGTCTACCAAATGTGCTTAGCCTAAAATGGAGACTACCAAATGTTCTTAGCTTAAAAGAGGGTCTACCAAATGTTCTTAACCTAAAAGAGGGTCTAGCAAATGTGCTTAGCCTAAAAGGGAGACTACAAAATGTTCTTAGCCTAAAAGAGGGTCTACCAAATGTTCTTAACCTAAAAGAGGGTCTAGCAAATGTTCTTAACCTAAAAGAGGGTCTAGCAAATGTTCTCAACCTAAAAGAGGGTGTACCAAATGTTCTTAACCTAAAAGAGGGTCTATCAAATGTTCTTAACCTAAAAGAGGGTCTACCTAATGTTCTTAGCCTAAAAAAGGGTCTACCAAATGTTCTCAGCCCGGAAAGGGGGTCCAGGGGAAAAAAAAGTGTTAAGAGCCACCGATCCAGGTGTTTTTGTGGTTGTTTCACTCTTTGTAGGGGGAGTTTCTTGCATACGATGTCTACATTCTAAGGGTTGTCCTCTCGTGGCTCTGAAGTTACTTGTCCACCTGAATTCCAGGGTTCTTGTCATGATCCTGTGCAGTCCTGCCATGGGAAATTGGCTGGAGTGATTCTCCAACTTCCTCCGTCCCCACTTTTCACACTTCACTCGGACGAGCTGAATTCCAGATCGTGTGCCGTCCTACCAAGGAAAGTTGACTGCAGTGATCTCCAACTTCCCACGTTCCTAGTTGCCGCAGTTCGCTCGGAGTATAGCAGTATTCGTGTAAAAACTGTTGGCTTGATAGTAAGGGCATTATTATGGGGTTTTCTTTTTTAATTTTCTCATGCTGAGATCCTTCGAGAAGGTCACGGGGGCTGCAAAACCCGTGACAAGGAATTGTGGGGGCAAGGCTGAGTGCGTGGAGTCAGTTTTGGTTTGAATGTGTAACTTTGTGGATGTTTTTTGTGCGGTGTGATGTCTTCGTGGAACATATGAACGTGATAGTTGTACTGCAGTTGTACGTATGAATGGACTGGCCACATGGCAGGGATAACCAGCCAGCAGTAGGATTTATTGTTATTTTCATCAACATTATCATCCTTCCATCAATAAATGTTCCAAGTCACCGTTACCCAGGATTTACTTGACTATCTGTACCAGTTGTCGTCAACGTGAAGTTTTGAAGAGCCTGGATGAGAAGTATGTCTGGAACAGTGTTTAACTAATCCAGCAGGTGAGAGTGAGAGCTGGAATTCTGTGTATATCTAGTCCAGCAACCTCAACTCTCGAAGATCAAGATGAAAGTCTACCTTGTTATTCACTTGCTTAACATGATCACTACGATACGATACGGCCTAAGTAAAGCCCCATTAACACACTGTACACACCAACAGTACAGACAGAAAGAACAAGACCACCAAAATCCTGTTATAGGAGGGGCTGAATTCTGGGGTTCCTTTCTGGGTTTCTTTCTCTCACGTCTGAAGTTCTTGTTCTATTTTCACGGTTAATCCTACCTATTCTTCTTCCTGCACTAAGAAATATAACAGCAGTGGAATCTCTGGCCTGGACAGTTCACTCAGAATGTCAGTCAAATAGCCCAGGACGCTGTCATTCAAATTATCTAGCCGCTGACTTCATTGATTGTCCGAATGACCGCTCGTAGAACATAATCACAATATAGCCGGATTATGCTGTTTATCCGCTGCCATCGTTAATCTATCCAGTCTTCCCTGTTCTGTCACCTCATGTTCACCTCCTCTTCCTCCTCATCATCATCGTTATTTGTAACCTCTTCACTTCCACTACACAAATCAGCTTAAAGCATAAAAACTGCGTCTAACTTATACGAAGTCTCTCCAAAACCGTAACCAGAGACGGATGTCCAGTGGTGGGAAAGTTTTGAAAGAGACCACGAGGTAATCAACTTGCACGGTGATTGAATCCCTGATTGATAGCAACTATCATTTGGTAGGGGGTGGAAATGCCCCCACCCAGTAAGCGTGAGACAATCCTTACCTGTTCTTAACACTAACAGCTCGGACTGACCTTTCTTTCGCCGGGCAGAACAATGGAAATGGAGAGAGGGACGGTCAGCCATCATTCCCGTGTGTCCGTGATTTAACATGGCCGCTGTAACCAAGAGTGATGCGACACAAGTTTGTCACTGAGCGTGGCACATTCCTATTGTCGGAAGTCATCAAGGTAGAAAATAGGAGTCCATTTGTTGGGGGATTGTCGTGATCAGATACGGGGCGGAAGACATCGGTGTAATTTTGATAACACGAGGTCAAGGCGCTATAACAGGTGACAGCTCAGACAAATGCTCTACTAAAGAGCGTGCGCTGAAATAACTCCAACAGTTAAAATTAACAAAATAAGGTTCCTCATTAAAACAGTTAAATTAAAAGAGAGAAAGTGACGTTAGATTTTGAAGAATGAAATAGATTATGAACTGGAGCAATCTATTTTTTAAAAATTTTTGTTGAGTATATTTTAAATGCTCCATGAGATTGTCTCCTATAATGAACTGCTGGGTGTACAATCCATCATTTAAAGAGTGTCGTTTATCCTTTGAGAATACTGACGTAGTCCGAATTACATGCAAATTTCTGAGAGAATAGTTCCCCCCGTTAAAGTACCGATATCTGTATGTAACTTACTATGGCACGCCGTTTGGATTTCAATTGCATCTCCTTTACTCATATATCTTATAAATACGTGTCCGCGCTTACACACATAAGCATACATACACATATCTTGCACATATGCCGTTCTAAAAAGTACTTTCCGAACTTTCAAACTTTAACAAATTCAAAAGTATATAAATGTTATAAAACACCATTTGTAACTTTCATGTAAATGCGAAGATGTTTTATGTTTTAATCAATTTATTTATTTTGTATTTTAGAAAGGTCATTATTTTACATTTCAGAGTTATCTCTTGCGTTCGCAAGTTGATAGTTAGATTTTGACCGCAGAATCAAACAGAAGATAGAAACAGAAGATAGAAACAGATCTATTACTGTTAATTGCTGTGTGTACAAAATTTGTCATGAATACAAGTATACTAAAATAAGATTAAAGGTCCTTTACACATTCTTTGAAAGTTTCATTAAGCAGACTCACTGATACTATATGATAGAACTATTTGCTGTCCTGTCATCCAAGATTCACGCCTGTTCAGTTTCCGTCATTAAATTTCATATGAGTTTTAATATGGGCGTTTCCTCGGTATTATCGGATTATTAGAGAGAATACATCTCTCCTGGATTAATTATAAGACTGGGAGCTGGAGTTAACCACAGTGTCTCACTTTTCTGAAGCTTGTCACTGGCTGTCTTCACATGGAAGCAATGATAATTTACAGAGACCGGTACAAGCATATTTCTACATTGTCTGCTGCGACTTTTCTCTCATACTCACTTTTACGGGACAAGTCGGGAGGGGGGGGGGGGGGTGGGGTGGGAAGGGAACGCGACAACATTGTCCGTTTCGGCAATCAGAGACCATAGCTGACATGCGAGGATCAGGCTTGGCGAAGCATAACTGACAAAGACCCTGTGCCACGTCTCCATTGGTTACCCCCCCCACCCCCAGTAACATACCTAGCCTAACTAAGGGGTCAGGGATGGCCATAGTCTGCATAGTGGTGGAGACTGCTAAAGAAGTACTGCACACCCCTACCCCCACCAACACCCCCGCTTTTTAGCTGCACATACCTGCCATGATCCTCTTCCAGGCTGACAGGATGCGGTGCTTCACCATCTTCATGGCCTCGGCTGCACAGAAAACCAGCTTGAAGTTCCAGGGAGACTGAGTAAGAATAAAAATAACAACGACGAGCAAACTAATAATAACAATGCTAAATGACTGCGTACAGGCCCATATAAGGTGCAAACGGTGGAACATTTTCGTACGAAAATCGTTTTATTTACTTATATATTTATTCTATCGCCCCAAAAGTCATCCACGTCACCTAAAATGGCCAACGGTAGGAAAGAGCTCTAAGGAAAACACCTTGGAAAAAGAAGAAACAAGGAAGCCAGCGTCGGGGACATGCGGAAGAATTCCAGTGCTGGTATTCAGGGAAAACCCTTTCCCATCTCCTCTCACTGAAGAGTCATTCGTTGCCACTGCTCGTGCCTAGATCCACTCAAGACGTCTGGGTCCCTGGTAATAGAAACTGGCCCGGTCCATTTCGTTCTTTTGTAATACTATCTGTGGCACTGAGAATACCCCGGAAAGCAGACATTTTGTAGGCGAACAAATGGACGTGTCAGCCCGGGTCCGGCGTCTTTGTGATTAAATAAAAGAATTACAAGGCAACGATTGCTTATGTATTAACTCTATGGTTTAGTTTCATTAGCGTGCTATGCCACAGTTTATACTTAATAACTTCTTGAGAAGACTGGTTGTGCCGTGACATATTATTTTAACTTCCAGAGAAGAATGTTTTTGTGTTACCTTCATATTTTAACTTCCAGAGAAGAATGTTTATGTGTTGACTTCATGCTTTCGTTTCTAGAGAAGAATGTTTATGTGTTAACTTCATATTTTAACTTCCAGAGAGGAATGTTTATATGCTTACTTCATATTTTAACTTCTAGAGAAGAATGTTTACGTATTAACTTCATATTTTAACTTCCAGAGAGGAATGTTTATATGCTTACTTCATATTTTAACTTCTAGAGAAGAATGTTTACGTATTAACTTCATGTTTTAGCTTCTAGAGAAGAATATTGATGTGTTAACTCCATATTTTAACTTCCAGAGTAAATTGGTTATGTGATAACTTCACATTTTAAACTTCTCTTGCATCTTCTTAGTCGAAGTTTGTTCTCATCTTAATCCAGCATCTTCTTGAAGCTGTCACATGAAGACACTGATAGCAGGCAGGTGTGAAAAACGTTATCTCTAGCACGTCAACTTTCTCTACAGCCTAGCAACAGCTGAATGGTATTAGTGACTGTCCGGACAACTTCACACCCGAGCCTCGGTTTGAGATAAGATGTAATGTGGATTTTCATTGGCGGAGCCCTGTTTGATAGATGGGTGATGACTGATGGGAAATATACACCTGAGTGTATGTACACATGAGACGAAATCTGTCATAATCATATGTATATATGTATATATATAAAAACAATCAAATTTTATAACATCATCTATTTTAATCGGGCAAACAAAAAGGAAATAGAAATTTCGAGTTTTATAAGCGATATATCCTAACTCTTTCACTCCAACAATGCTACAATGACAAGGTTAGCAGATCTTGCACGCCTCTGAGAATCAATGGCCAGGCCGATGTTCAGGCCAAAAAAAATGTCAATAACACGAAAAGTATGACAGTTCTAACCCACCCCATATTTTTAAATTACACAATAGCTTCGTTCCTTCAAAGACTAAAGAAACAAAAGTGGATAGGGCTTTGTCGCCTGTTGCAATGGAAGAGTTGTGGCAAAGAGATCGGGTGCCTTTGCAGTCGCTACATCTAGTATACGTGTGGAGAATGAGGCCGTATCAGGGGTAACCTGGTGGCTGGTAGATCAGGAAGTGTCACATGGTGTTGCTGTGATAGGGGTAACCTGGTGGCTGGTATATCAGGAAATGTCATATGGTGTTGCTGTGATAGGGGTAACCTGGTGGCTGGTATATCAGGAAGTGTCACATGGTGTTGCTGTGATAGGGGTAACCGGGTGGCTGGTATATCAGGAAGTGTCACATGGTGTTGCTGTGATAGGGGTAACCGGGTGGCTGGTATATCAGGAAGTGTCATATGGTGTTGCTGTGATAGGGGTAACCGGGTGGCTGGTATATCAGAAAGTGTCACATGGTGTTGCTGTGATACGGGTAACCGGGTGGCTGGTAGATCAGGAAGTGTCATATGGTGTTGCTGTGATAGGGGTAACCGGGTGGCTGGCATATTAGAAAGTGTCACATGGTGTTGCTGTGATAGGGGTAACCGGGTGGCTGGTAGATCAGGAAGTGTCACATGGTGTTGCTGTGATACGGGTAACCTGGTGGCTGGTATATCAGGAAGTGTCACATGGTGTTGCTGTGACAGCCTCACAGAGCGTGCTAACGAAGATTGAGAAGAATTTTCTTCTGAGAGAATGAGTAAGCCTGTTTGGACACTCACATGCGAGGGGATTAACGTGGGCCTTCTGTCCAGGGCACGCAGGTGTGTATAGAAGTGAGATGGCTGTTAGACTGGCTGGACAGGCTGAAGTATAAGACAGGCTGAGAATGGATAAGGTTGACATTGCGCAGGGCGTATTAGACATACTGAGGGAGGGGGAAGGGAGGGAGTGGATGGACAATGTGCTTATGCAGAGATTGATGACGTCAAGACAGACCAAGGGCGCTGGAAGAAATCTAAACCAGGTGGGCGAAAACGTATAATAAACAACCAACGTCTGACAGGACTCAATGACCGCAGTGACTGCAGTAACTGGAGGGGTGTAACCTTATTATCTGTTGTGTCAAAGGTGTGTTGTAAAGTGCTTCGGAATAGAATTAAGGATGTAATGGATACTGCAATGAGAGAAGAACAGGCAGGATTTCAAAAAGGGAGAAGGTGTCTCGACCAGATCTTTATTCTCAGAATAATACTTGAAGAACATATTGAAAAGCAGAAACCATTAATCCTGGACTTCATAGACTTTAAAAATCATTTGATAACATACACAGAGATTCATTATGGAGAATTGTAAGAATATATGGAATTCATTCATTCATTTTGCATGTCCATTGCGGAACTTTGTCCTCCTAACAACAATCCTGTAGGCCTCTCGGTTGTCAGCAAGATGATCTGCTGCTGATGCATCCATGTGCACATCATCAACGATGTCTTGCAGCCATCTTCGTCTTGGTCTCTCTTTCTTTTTACCATTATGTACCCTTCCAAGACTGTCTTCTCTAGATTATCATGACGTTTAATGTGTCCAAAATATTTAAGTTTTCTTTTTTTAATCCTCTTTACTAGCCAGCCTTCTTCCATATTAAGTTCTTGTAGTATGTATATATTTGTTCTTTTTTTGTGTCCACGATATTTGAAGAACTCTTCTGTAGCAATTACATTCAAAGGCATTTATGTGTTTCTCAGATGATTTGTTAATTGTCCAGGTCTCACAGGTATATGTTGCGATGGTAAGATGCATGCCCTTAAAAATCCGTCTTGTTCCTTTTCACAGATTCTTTAGTTGTTTTACTTTCTGAAGAGCGATATATGTCCTTTTAATTTCCCTCATTGTATCTCCGTTATTAGTTAGTAGTGATCCAAGATATTAAAAACTCTCCACTTCTTCAAATTTTTCCTCATTGATATATATATATATATATATATATATATATATATATCAGCTGCCTTGTTTGTTTTGTCAGTTGTCATCAATTTAGTTTTCTTCGCATTAAGACAGAGGTTTTGCTCTTCACTTTTCGTACGGACTGACAATTAGTTATTCAATTCCTTTTTGTGTTGTGGAAAGTAATGCTGTGTCATCAGCATATCTAATCTCTGGTATTCCATAACCTCCAATTGTTATGGCATCGTAATATTCTTTTTCTACATCTTCAACATTCCTTATTATATTTTCAGTATACAAGTTAAATAATTAAGGTGACAATATGCACCCCTGACGGATTCCTTGTTTTACGTCAAACCAAGTTGTTGTTTCACATTTATTCTCACTGCTGCCTGTTGGTCTAGATACAGCAGTGATGTTAATTGTATCAAATGTGTTGGAAATCTCGTTTTTTCCATTATTTCCCAAAGTTTCTGCTGTTGTAAACAATCAAATGGCTTTGAATAGTCTATACAAGATAAATATAGATTCACATTAAACTCTCTACATTGCTCTGTTATGAATCTTATATTGAATATATGATATCTTGATCCTCTTCCTTGCCTGAAACCAGGTTAGACCATATATGGAATACCATCTAAAATTGTCAACATCATTAGAGATCTCTACAACGGATGTGTTTGTGCAGTCAAGACAGAAGAAGAAATGAGCGAATGGTTTCAGATTGAAACAAGCGTGAAACAAGGATGTATATTATCTCCATTGCTTTCTGGAATTGCCATAGACTTTATAACGATAATAAGCTGTACAGGTAAAACCGGCATTGATTGGTTACATGGGACCTAAATAGAAGATCTTGATTTTGCAGATGACATAACTCTTATTATTGACAATGTGAAATCCATGCAGGAAAAAAACAGATTCCCTTTCTTCCTTGCCTAGCAAAATAGGCCTTGAAATTAACAAGACGAAACAAAAATAATGGAACTTCTCATTAATCCAGAAGGAAAAATATACGTAGAGGGAACAGCTGTTGATGACGTAAACCAATATGCATACTTTGGCAGCTACATAGACCAGGATGGTGACACCAGGAAGGAAGTTAGAATTCGAATTGCAAAAGCAGCATTGTCCTTCAAAAATCTTGAGAACGTACGGAATTCAAAAGTTATAAGCACAAAAACTAAGTTAAGATTATTCAATTCAATGTGATATCTACCCTCATTTATGCATGCGAAAGCTGGAAATCAACTAAAGAAACAGACAAGAAATTAGACTCTTTTGAAAACAAATGATTCAGGAAAATACTTGGTATAAAATGGAACGAATTCAAGAACAACGCAGAGATAAGACAGATGAGCAAACAACAACATGTGTCAAGGATGATTAGAAAAAGAAGATGGATATATGTAGGCCATGTGATGAGAAGAAACAATCAGAGAATACCAAAACAAGCTATCAAGTGGAGCACAACAGGCCGAAGAAAAAGAGGTCGACCACGTGAAACTCTGAAGAGGACATTGTTAAGAGAAGCCAGTTTAGTGGGCATAACATCCCTTGATGGAGCTGAAAGACTCGCCGAGAACAGGAAATCTTGGCAAACAACTATGCGAGCCCTACGTGACGTTTAACGCGCACAGGAAGGATGTCAGATGTAAGATGTTTGATAGGGACCATCAGTAGACAGACTCTTCAGTGGATGTTGGAGTAGGGAGCGGAGTATGTATGGCAATGTCCTGAATGCGATGATGTCGAATTCTGAAATCTCTACATTTCTTCCAGTTTCTTTCTACCAAAATTCCTCATCAAGATTTATTCTGGCAGAGCGTGGAAACTAATGCAGGAAAGAGAGCTCTGAGCAGTCCAGATTTAAATTCTTGAGAAGTTTTGCTGCAATGATGTTCATACTCTAAATTTTCTGAAAGGCAGAAACCCTCTTCAGGCAAACGAAATGAGATCATCGTGTAATTCTGAAATCCCCTGTAACGAATGCTTATATCATAGTTTACTTGAACGTTGGAGTTAAGAAAATGTTAGAGCACTGACTTCCTATTTTTGTCTGGAACTCTTAGTATGACGCGATCTTCACTACTGTTGTCTGGAACTGTTAACATGACTCGATCTTCGCTACTCTTGTCTGGAACTCTTAACATGACTCGATCTTCCCTATTTTTGTCTGGAACTCTTAGTATGGCTCTTCTTCTTCTTCTTCGTTCGCTTCTACCACCAAAACCGCACTGTGATCCTACTGAATTTACGCCTGTGGTCCTCGTTAGGTCCTGCTGGGTGAGAGGCGGTAGCCCACCCAGGCCAGAGTTGGACTTTCTCACCGGAAAACCTCGACGTGTTTTGAGATACCCGTGTATCACCGCCGGGTGAGAGCTGGTTGCCCATACAGTCCAGAGTTGGACTTTCTCATCGGAAAACCTCAGCGTGATTAGGATACGCAAACATCCCCGCCGGGTGAGAGGTGGTTGCCTATCTAGACTGCCCTGGTCCACTGTCTCCGACTTCAGTATTTTGCGGTTGTGGCCGCTACCCTTCATAGTTGTGATCAGGATGGAGCTTTTGTCCAGGAGGACGAATCCTCGCCACTAGTGACTTCCAGCCCTGGGTTGAGCCGGTTTAGGCATATTATCCCAGTATGGGCGTGTTTGGGACGTGACCGACCTCTATAGCAGAGGTACTGTGCCATGCGTAGCCTTCAAGATTCACCCCTGTTGTGCCGGTTTAGGCAAAATTCACCAGTATGGGTGTATATCAGGCGTGACCGACCTCTAGAGCGGAGGTGGCATGACATATCTAGCCATCAAGTTCCACCCCTAGTGTGTGCCGGTTTAGGCATATTTCACCAGTGTAGGTATATTTCGGACGTGGCCGGCCTCTAGAGCAGAGGCGCTGTGGTATGTGTAGCTCTCACAGCGATACTACTGGACATACCGATTAAACTTCACTTTATCTTTTCCATCACCTTTTCACATCGGCATTGCACAGCAACCTTTATTTCCTTTCCTCATTTTCTTCCTTGACCGGGAGGAGCTTCACTCCACGCGCGGCATTTGAAGTGTCTCGCCAGCAGTGTCTTAACCTCTGGGACAAGCCGGTTCATGCATTTCACCCGATATGACTGCACTCAGGACATGGCCGACCTCCAGACCAGAGGTGCCGTGATTTGACTGTTTTCTTCGCTTTATCCTTTCTACCACCTTTTCCGCAGTGATGCTACGCGGCAACCCCATTTGCACCTTTCTTCATTGGCCAGGAGGAGCACCGCTCCACACACGGCAGCTGAAGAATCTCGCCAACACCGGTGTACTCATTCCAATTATGGGGTCTCTAAAGAGTCCCGTTGTGTTATTTTTCGTCACTACCTCCCCGTGCCGAGAGTGGGTAAATTGCGCGCCTGCTGCCTTCCTTGGATGTGTTAGCCGTTTCTCATGCTCCCTCTCCGGAATCGAACCCTGATTCCCCGTTACCCGTTACAAACATGGTAGGCATGTCACGTACCATCGACATTTGATAAGGCAGACATTTGAAAGATGCGTCGCCGGCACAGAAGGCCATGCGATCACCATAAAGTTATCCAGATTCACCAGTTGGGACGCCGCGCCCCGCGAAGGGCAACGACGATTGGTTTTGAACTAATAAAATCGCTCTTTCCACGAGGGTCGGAGCTTGGTAAGCGTGTATTAGCTCTAGAATTGCCACAGTTATCCAAGTAGGATCGTGTCATCTAAGGAACCTCGACTGATTTAATGAGCCATTCGCGGTTTCACGGTGAGACAGTGTGAACTTAGACATGCATGGCTTAATCTTTGAGACAAGCATATGACTACTGGCAGGATCAACCAGATAGCTTTCTTCACCGAACTTTAGTCGGATATCTACCGACAGACCGACGCGGGGCAAGGGAGACAGCGCTCTGCTCAGAGCGGATCCCTTTCGACCCCGGCGGCGTTTCACTTTCTTTAACCGGCGGGCGCGGCCGGCGGCTCTCTCTGCTCTAGCGAACGATAAGAGAGCCCAGCCACCCACAACAAACGCACATTACATACTGAAGACCCGATACTCTTTGCGAGAGATGGGCCAATTTCGAGACCATCGGTAGACAAAACCGTACTACATCGTTAGCACGAACCTGGCTGGCTAGCCGTTTACATGCTTCGCTCGATGGACAAACCACTTGCTTCTGCATCGAAACACCTTAACTCTCGCCGTCCGAGAAGGGAGCTAAAGCCTGTCTCCCCACGCATAGAACTCGAGAGCGCTTTTTCGCCAAAAGAACGGTCGGCCTGCGCAACAGCAGCAACCCGCGCTGTGTAGCGTAGCTCGGCGTGGCTCTGTGCGGCTGACTTAGTATGACTCGATCTTCCATATTTTTGTCTGGAACTCTTAGTATGACTCGATCTTCGCTACTGTTGTCTGGAACTCTTAACATGACTCGATCTTCCCTATTTTTCTCTGGAACTCTTAGTATGACTCGATCTTCACTACTGTTGTCTGGAACTGTTAACATGACTGGATCTTCACTACTGTTGTCTGGAACTGTTAACATGACTGGATCTTCGGTACTGTTGTCTGGAACTGTTAACATGACTGGATCTTCGCTACTGTTGTCTGGAACTGTTAACATGACTGGATCTTCGCTACTGTTGTCTGGAACCGTTAACATGACACGCCTTTACCCACGATTCCCATCTCTCGGCTTCTCTTCTTTAACAAGTCAATTTGTAAGAAGAAAAAATCATATCCACAAACCAGCAGGAACAAGTTATAAACAATCCGACAATCAACATTTCGAAGACAAAAAGGGTCCAGCAAAGCAACAGCAACAAATTATAAACAATCCGACAATCAACGTTTCGACGATAAACAGTCCACCAAAGCAGACAACAAACGAAGATGACCTGGCTGCTATACTTCACTTTGACTATATGTTTAACTCATGTCACATCATCCTAGCAACTATCTCTCCATCATTTCATATTATCCTAGCAACTATCTCTCCATCATGTCACATCATTCTAGCAACTATCTCCGCATTATGTTACATTATCCTAGCCACTATCTCCCCATCATGTCACATCATCCTAGCAACTATCTTCACATCATATCATATCATCCTAGCAACTGCCTCCCCATCTTCTTCTTTCTTCTTCTTCGTTCGCTTCTACCACCAAGACCGCCCCGCGATCCTACTGAATTTTCTCCTGTGGTCCCCGAGAGGACCATAAGAGATCCCCGAGAGGACCGCAAGAGGTTCAGAGTATCGTGGGGCTTGGGCCCGTATTCTCGGTGTGTCGTAGAACAGGGATTGCGTGACACTGTGGTTTTCGTTGCACCAGTTTAATCTAGACCTGGACTTTCTCACGGGAAAACCTGGACGTGTTTTTTATATCAGTATATCCCCGCCAAGTGAGAGGTGGTTGCCCATCCAGTGCAGCGTTGGACTTTCTCACCGGAAAACCTCAGCGTGATTAGGATACGCATACATCCCCGTCGAATGAGAGGTGGATGCCTATCTAGACTGCACGGTTCTTTGTGGTCGTGGCCGCTACCCTTCCTAGATTGTGACTAGGACGGAGCTTTTGTCCAGGAGGACGAATCCTCGCCACTAGTAAGTTTCATCCCTTGGTTAAGCCGTTTTAGGCGTAGTATCCCAGTATGAGCGTGTTTAGGACGTGACCGACCACTAGAGCATGAGTAGTAATCAAGTTTCACCCTTGGCGTAAGCGGGTTTAGTCATATTTCACCAGTATGGGTATATCCGACGTGGCCGGCCTCTAGAGCAAAGGTGCCGAGATATGAGTAGCTCTCGCCGCGAGACTACTGGACATACCGATTAGATTTCACGTTATCCTTTCCATCACCTTTTTACAGCGGCACCGCAAGGTAAACCTATTAGCATTTTCGCATTTTTTTTTATTGGCCGGGAGGAGTTTCACCCCACGCTCGGCGGCCGAAGAATCTCGCCAGCAGTGTCTTAATTTAACCCCTGGGTTAAGCCGGTTTAGTTAATCTGCCCCAGTGTGGGTATATATATATAGGACGTGGCCGGCCTCTAGAGCAGAGGTGCCGTGATTTGAGTAGTCCTGACCTCGAGACTACGGGACACTTCACATAATCCTTTCCTTCACCTTTTTCATGGCGGCGCTGCGCTTCAATCACAATCGCATTGTTCTTCATTGGCCGGGAGGAGTTTCATTCCACGCACGGCATCTGAAGAATCTCGCCAGCAGCGAGCCTCCCTATCTATTTTATGACGTTCTTCCAAAACCCTTCCAAACCCCACTGAACTTGAGGCTTCCACACCTGTCTACATAAAAATTCCCCCTCACACTGTCACTTTAAGGAGAAACTGTCTCCCATACTTTCCTTTTTGAAGCTTATTTGCTAAGGTACTAGGGAACTCTTAGCATGACACTATCTTCCATATTTTTGTCTGGAACTCTTAACATGAAACGAGCTTCCCCAGTGTTGTCTGGAACTCTTAACATGAAACGATCTTCCCCAGTGTTGTCCTTAACTCTTAACATGAAACGAGCTTCCCCAGTGTTGTCTGGAACTCTTAACATGAAACGAGCTTCCCCAGTGTTGTCTGGAACTCTTAACATGAAACGATCTTCCCCAGTGTTGTCCTTAACTCTTAACATGAAACGAGCTTCCCCAGTGTTGTCTGGAACTCTTAACATGAAACGATCTTCCCCAGTGTTGTCTGGAACTCTTAACATGAAACGAGCTTCCCCAGTGTTGTCTGGAACTCTTAACATGAAACGATCTTCTCTACTGTTGTCAGTCTGTAAGAACAACGAAGAGCAAAACCTGTATTTTAATGCGAAGAAAACTAAACTGATGACAACTGACAAAACAAATAAAGCATCTGAAATATATATCAGTGAGGAAAGATTGGAAGATTTGGAGAGTTTTAAATATCTTGGATTCACCTGGGAACAACTGTGTTAAGAACACACTTATCTTTTCATAGTCTTTGAGAGACAAGGAACATAGATCTGTTTGCTTAAAAATTCTGACCTACTTCTGTAGCCCAGAAACCTGTAGCAGTCAATATTAATTGTAATTGTTATTTTTGTAAAATGTAATGTCAGGTTGGTGGATGGATGGGGACATGGAGATCGCTGGCGAGGGTGAGGAAAATCTGGTGTGAAACCAATTAATCCAGGACATGACAAGCCTATAGGTCTCTACAACAATGACTACCAGAATGATGTAAACAAAACAGCGCCAGCAGACTATATGTGGCGGGGAATGGATATCGCTGAGGCACTTATCAGATTCCTCATCACAAAAATCGGAGTGTCTCTTTGGAACTGTCTCAAAGGTGTCTGGCCTGGAAAACAACGTTTTGGGCTGGCCACACTACACCACTGTCTTCATGGCAGTCCGAGCAAGACCACAGTCTGCCCCAGTAAGTAAAGGTACTGAAGTCGGAGGTACCCAGTCAAAAGGCCATCGCAAAAATCTAGGTACAACACATCATCGCCAGTGTGCGTACAAAGAAGAAGAAGAAGAAGAATATCTTGGATATTTACTAATTAATAATAGGGATACAATGAGGGAAATTAAAAGGAGGACATCTATCGCTCTTCAGAAAGTGAAACAACTAAAAAAGCTGTGGAGAAGAACAGACAGAACTACAAAAATAGGATTTTTAATGGCATGCATCTTTCCCATCGCAACATATGCCTGTAAGACCTGGACACTTAACAAAACAGCTGATAAACACACAAATGCCTTTGAATGTAAATGCTATAGAGGAGTTCTTGAAATATCATGGGCACAAAAAAGAACAAATGTATCCATACTATAAGAACTTAATATTGAAGAAAGTTGGCTAGTAAAGAGGATTAAACAGAGAAAACTTAAATATTTTTGACATATTAAACGTAACGAGAGTTTAGAGAAGACCGTCTTGGAAGGATACATAATGGGAAAAAGAAAAAGAGGAAGTTCAAGGCGAAGATGGCTGCAAGACATCGTTGATAATCTGCAAATGGGTGCATCCGCAGCAGGCCATCTTGCTTACAACCGAGAGATCTAAAGGAGAACTGTTATGGAGGCAAAGTTAAATGTAAATGACTGACTGACTGACTAGGGAAACTTGAAATGAGACTGAGGTACTAAGGAGATTTGAAAAACTAAAGTCTTAGTACTCTCGCTGTTGACGGTTAATTGATAGGGTACTATGTTTTCACTTCTTAAAAACAAAACAAAGAACCAAACTGTTTCCCCAATGTGGACTGTCCCAGGTCGCTAGATGTACAAACTCAGGTTTATGAAACGTGAAGGGGTGCGACAAGGATGTGTACTATCTCCAGACCTTTTTTTTCTCTGTACAGCGAGAATATTCTAAGAACGATCATCACAGAACAAGGCATAAAAATTGGAGGATACAATATTAACAACCTTCGGTATGCTGACGACACAGTACTGATAACTGAGAACCAACAAGACCTGCAAAATATCTTGGATAAAGTCGCCAAAGAAAGTGAACAGAAAGGCCTTACTTTGAACATCATAAAGACAGAGACTATGGTTATATCTAAGAAATAGAATCCACCAGCATGCAGTATAAAATTAAACGGAACTATTCTAAAGCAGGTGCAGAAATTCAAATACCTTGGAGCAGTAATAACTTCAGATGGGAAATGCGGAACAGAAATTAGGAACAGAATAGGCCAAGCAAAGACTGCATTTCAGAGAATGAGAAATATATTAACCAACACGTCCTTATCAATGAATATTAGAAAACGAGTCCTAAAATGCTATATTGAACTTATCTTTTATATGGAAGTGAATCATGGACAATAGGCAAGTCTGCACAAAAATCATTGGAAGCAGCAGAAATGTGGTTTATTAGAAGAATGTTGCGAATCCCCTGGACAGAAAAAATAATTAATGAAGAATGTATGAGAAGAGTTGGAGAGACAAAAAACCTTGTCAAAAAGATAAGGGAGTGACAATGTACTTTCATAGGACATGCAATGAGAAGAGGGGGCATTGAAAATATTATAACAACAGGAAAAATAGAAGGAAGAAGATCAAGAGGAAGACCAAGAGAAATGATACTGGACAGTCTGACGGGATGGTGTGAGAGGAGATCACCAACTGAGCTGATGGCCTGCATGAAGGATCGGGTACTCTGGAGAAGCATAATAGCCAACCCAGTCGGCACGGCACCTGATGATGATGATGATGATAGCTGCTGCACATTGTCTCTTTTTTTTTTTTTCTTGTAAACTTTATGCACTTCTGCTGTCCTCACTTGCATGCCTCTTCTTCCAATTTGCCAGTAGTAGCCAGACAATTGAACAGGACACTTGGACACATGTAGAAATTCCAGTCTAATTTAACGAATAATTGTCCTCACGAGCTTGAACAGATGGTAATTAACTTAAAGAAATAGCTTCAATTTAAAAGCTGCACTGCTAAAAAAAAAATGCGCGTGCATCTGGCTCGTCTCTCCTGAACGATCTAAACAAATGTTTTGTGTGTGTGTGTGTGTTTAACTTCGGGCGTTTATGCACCAGAATGGCACGGAAGAAGCATTGACCAGGGGCAACTTGTTCTCAAAAGGATGTTTTAAGTCATCTTCTGTTGTTTTTAGTGATGGCGTATGTTTAATAGAACTTAAGTTTTTGTTCTATAGAATTTTGAAAAAAAAATAATAATAAAAATGCTTATAGCAATTTTTACAATTTTCTTTTAACTCCCTTGGCAACCAGGCATCTGATGGACCAACTCTTATAAACCCCCTCCAGGGATTTTCAAGCCACGGCCTCGACAAAATCACGAGAGGTTAAAAAGACTAATGCGCGGGCACTGAACTGGGGACCTCATGATTACATTCAAATGGGCACGCTCCAACATTTTTAGTTGTCCTTTGTTGAACTTATTACTCGCTGCTTGGATTGTCTCCCCATCCTGTTTGACTCTCTAATGCCTCTTCTACAAAAGAACAATAACTCCACTTGAAAACATTATTTCTCTAATTTTTTTTTCGTCTAATTTTTATTTCGTCCTTTAGAGGGCTCTTACAGGGCACACGAAAAACTAGAAAGAGGTCAGGGCCTAAAGTTAATCATGTTTTTGACATTTGGGGGCTTTTCTAACATTTTCTTTTGTTTTATAGTTGACATATGGTTATGTTCTCTCTTGGTTTTTTATTTATTTGTTTATTTTGTTTCTAGAATTTAAGTTTTTAATTTAGGTTGTTAAATTTACATTTCTTTGAGTTTTATCTGCCATCAAAGTCATTGTCTAATGTCGTATAGTATTTTTCACCATCGAAAATCAAGAGTATTATCGAGACGAAAACCATCATTGCAATGAAATAACATCATCATCATCATCATCATCATTATCGTCATCATCATCATCATCATCATCAGCAGCAGCATCTTCTTCTTCTACTTCTTCTTCTTCGTCTTCTTCTACTTCTTCTTCGTCTTCTTCTTCTCTATTGACTAAGTTGGCAGCAAAGTGTTTTTTTTTATGCCCAGTTTTTGTGAAAACTAATAAGCTTTCGGGGGGGGGGGGCGGGGGGACACGACATTCTATCAGTTCTTCTGCCACATCCGGTGACGTTGATATTCCTGGACTGAGTAGTTTTTTTTTTTTTGCAGCAGCATATGCCCCATATAATGAGACGTATGGATATTAAATAATAGGATGGAGAAGAATATTTGAGGCCCGGAAATGCTGATATGCATAAGAATAAAGCATGCCTCAAGGCCAGAAGGGCAAAAACAAGGAAGTGCTAAATCAGTTGAAACTGAAGGAGAAATAATGAAACAAAATAATCATCCGACATTTAAAATATGTCGGCCGCATAAAGGGGGATAATAAAATACTGAGAGTCGTATACGAGGGAAAAGCTGAAGGAAAAGGGAGCAAGCGGAAGACAACGAAATAGATTTGGACATCACGAAGACTTGGATGATAATGATGATTCTTCTTCTTCTTCTTCTTTTTCTTCTTTTTCTTCGTCTTCTTTTCCTTTCGCTCTCAAAAAGGCGTTGGCTGTGTCCCAGTTATGCACTTTTCGGCCCAGAGCATCCAACTTCAGCTCGGAGTACTTTTCATTGCGACCCCTATTCACTTGGACAGACTTGAAGTCTGTTTCCGGGGGGCCACTTGTTGGCAGGAGGAACACGGCTTTGCCCAGCTGTGGTTCGCCAGTCATGACTGGAACAGTCATCTACGGGTGGCTGACCGCTGTCTCATTCAGCATGAGGGTAAGTCGGTCATCATTCCCTAGAATTCAGTTTCTAGGAGGGACCAATGTAAAAACAAGGGATAAAACAATGTTCGCACTAACATCATCTCCCTATGTGCCTCTGAGGCATGAGAGGATTACCTTTACCTTTTTAAAAATTTATTTTATCATATCTTCCTCCCTAGAGCTACGTGTTTAACCTTCATATTGGGTGTCTGAGTGGCGAAGTGGTTAGTGCACTGGTCTCTCATGGCAAAGGCGGGGGGTTCGAATCCGGCCGGAGGCACCCCAGTCACACCCAGCTGTAGAAATGGGTACCCGACTTCTTCTGGAGTTGGGGAAAGGAAAGGGCGCCAGGCGTGATACTGACCATATCACCCTTTAGTGTGCTGACAGGTGAAGGAAAATATGGGCACTAACACCATATCCCTATGTGCCTCTTAGGCATGACAGGATTACCTTTTTTTTTTTTTTTGAGACAACGAAAACAACAGGCCGTGACCCGGTGGTACTGCAAACCGGGTCCACCCGTAACGAGATGCGGACCTTACCCCCGGCATTCAATGTGCAGGGCAGGCCTCAAACACCTCGTTGGTTCCAAAATAACAAAGTGTACATTCTACAGAGCGCAGACCTTCACCTTAGTGTCTGTACATCACCAGCGTAGATCTTGTACCTACTTCTACGGAAGTTCAGTCCCTTAATCTGAATGAGATATCCAAGTCAGAAATAAAGAGATCGGACAATTAGTATGCCCGGCATCATTGACATCTGTCAATGTCTATTAAGCAACATGCGAGCGAAGGCTACTTGTAAACTATTTTAACATTAACAAGAACAAAATTAACTCGGCTTTGTGCTTCATGAGGATCCCCCCCCCCCCTTTTCCCACAGCTTCCCTTACCCCCAATTCTTAACAAGTTCGCATATATTGACAACGACAGCCGATGATGTCCCTTTAGATTTAACCCTGTGTTTGCTAAACTGCATAAATTTAAACTTAAAAAGAAAAAAAAAACGAGATCTCGTTTTCCCCAGCGAGAACTGAACGAGAATCTGTGTTAGCAAGACGCCTTGGAAATTAACGTTCTCATAAAGTGAGTGAATGATTGAATCTGGCGAAAATTAATGAACTGAAGTACAACACTGGATCCACTTTTCGCCCATTCGTCAATTTCGGCTCTTCTATTCGTTAATTTTTTTCTGCCGGCGCCATGTTGGAGAGGTAATGAACCGGAACGAATTGATGCTTTTTGTTGCCTCGGTCCCACCGGATGTGGCAGTCGATTTAAAAAAAAAAAAGTTGGAATACGGAGCTCTGGATTCCCGAAACAAATCATGCACAGCTCGACTCTGGAGAGTCTGTTGTATAAAAAAAAGTCCAACCAGAGGCTGGGATGGAAATAAAGAGCAGAATCTGAAGGGGGGGGGGGGGGGGGGACACACACACACACAACAACAAAGCGTATTTCTGAATCCAGTATTTTCTTCAATTGTCACTGGACAGACTATCTAGTTGCCGAATTTTGGAGTATTTGTGTCCGATTTTGTACTGTTAGTATTGGGTTGCGTTGGGGGTTGGTTGCTGAAATGGGGTTGGTTAATAAGCAATCCAGAGGTATGACAATTAGGACTCTCCCCCCCCCACCCCCTTACCCCAGACTCCCCCCTCCCTAAATGAAATCATCCGCTCGCCCTTCACGAAGGACTGAACAATTTGTTCACAGATAACTACTTTGTGTTTACATATGATTGCCTACACCGATATGTCAGAAATCGCCGGCCGGAACTGATGCCAATCTGTCTCGCTCGTCGATTTTTTTTTTTGGGGGGGGGGGGGGGGGGAGGGACGGAATTCGCAGCACGTGACCTGGGCTGCGTGTATGTTACATAAACTCTGATCCTTGGGTTGATTTGAGCCTGAGAAAGATGCCAGAATTATCTGTTGATATTTTATAAATCTGTTGTTTACTTATTAATACGGATAAACGGGACCAGATGATACTCACGTAGGGGAAGAAAAAGTGGCGAACGGGTCTAGCTCTGGACGTATCCTGTCTTCTTCTTCTTCTTCTTCACAGAGATTTACTGTTTGTATCCGCAGTTATCTCTCTTGAGCAAACTGAAACTGTTCCTTCTTGTAGTTCTTCATTGGAACTGTAGAGCTTAGCTTTTTTGGGGGTGCTTTCTCCTGGGATAGTAGCCCCGTCATATTGTTTCACACTCGGCGCATTTGTGCAGGACGTGTTCTAGAAGACACTGTATGACAGATCTGGCCATTTTGGAGAATGTATTCTAGTCTGTGGATGACAGATCTGATTTTTGTGGAGAATATGTTCTAGACTGTGGATGATAGATCTGATCGTTGGGTAGAATATGTTCTAGACTCTGGAAGAAAGATTTGTATAAACTATGGGAAAAGTAGGAACAGCTTTATTACTTAACGAGTAAACAGCTGTCACGTTTCGACGTAAGCCTTAATCACATACAAAAGATAAAACACAGGCCAAAGAAATAGAGAGAGGAGATTACATTCACATGAATGCTGTGTTTAAAAAATCACATAAAACGAATAGAACACATCTGTAACTTGTAAGAAGCTGTGGTTTGTCCGACGTTGTGTGTCAGAAATACGCGTGATGGAGTGTAGAGAATATTTAAATGGAGACTTGAGATGTGTGATAGGTGGGTCGTAACTGAAGGTGGTGGGAAGGGAAAACGTGGAGGGGAGAAAGAGTGATACAATGGTAATCTAGCCGGTAGAATGTGAAATATGTGATTATAGTTGGGGTAGAGGAGTTGTAATGACTTGCAGTGAGGAGGTTTTGAACTATGTGCAACAAGTGAGAAGGCAGTGGAACTTAGTGAGGGAGGGACTGTGGAAGATGAAAATGTTAGGTGTATCTGAATAACGAGTTCAAACCATGTGGTTCCAGTGTCCCGTATTCCTGAATGTAGCGGTTCTCAATCGCTAGGCGGCTTCTATCATCTGCGTGGCATTGTTTGATGGCTGTTACAAGAAAGTCAGATTTGCCTCTGTGGTTTGGGCCATTGAAATGATTCGGGACTGGTTTCGAAGCATGCTGGGTGACATTGTACAGATGTTTCTGCATGCGGTCCCCTAATCTGAGGCCAGTTCCACCAATATAAGTTATCAGTCAGCGAACCATAGGCGACATTCTAGCGTCACGACTGTCCACCTGGGGTACAGTACAAAAGCTGGCCGCAGATCGTGAGAGGTGGAGGGAATTTGTTGCTGCCCTGCAAGACACCACGGTCCGTACTGGGCAGTGATTGCTTAGTTGATCGCCGACGAAGAACATGGAAATTTATAAATGTGACACGCATCATCGGTGATGATCTACGAATAGACGCATCAGCAGCAGGGCATCTTGCTTACAACCGAGAGGCCTACAGGAGAGCTGTTACAGAGGCAAAGTTCCGCAAGGGACATGCAAATGACTGTCTGGTAACACACACACACAAACACACACAAATTCACCGCGTTACGTACAAGTAATTAATTATACAATAATTTCCGTTCGTTGCTCAATGTCTGGAGCAATCGAGGTGAAGAGGAATGTTTGATTCAGTTTCTCGCAAAAGAAAAGACAGTAAGAGGAAGGAAATAAGGCAGAGATGCCAGGAGTAAATAATAAGATAAACACAAAGAAGTTAACACAAAGGACTGTTATATTTCAATATTTTGAGAAAATTCTTTTGTTACAATAGTGAAGAAATAACATAACAGATAAAAAGAGGTTAAAATATATATCCACCTTAGCTGTTCGAGATAATAATAGTGTGTAGGAGCTTTCCACTCCACCAGCAGCGGTCTTACTATAACGTCATCACATTTATCTTAACTAGTGTGTGCTCGTTATATGGACGGAAAGCATGGGCAGTAATCAAGAGCACTCAAAATCTACTGGGACCAGGGGAGATGTAACTCTTAAGTTTTCTTAAGTCTACAATACCATGGCCAGCCAAGAAAACAAATGTTAAGGGCCTATGTTAGGCTGGGCAAAAGAGAAAAATTATGGCAAAAATTCGCAACCCAACAGCCCAGATTTGTAGGACATGTTCTAAGAAGAGACAGACTGGAACAGCTAGTGAAAAAGGGAAAACTAGAGGGAGAAAGGGACAAAGGAAAACAAAGAAACAAGATACGTGATGGAATAAAAGAGTGGCATGGAGCAGGGCCCAATATATATCTTTTAGAAGGGACAAAGAATAGGTGGTTGTGGAAGTCAGTGACGACCAACGCCCGGTTACCATGGACCAGTGAGTGAGTGAGAGAGAGAGAGAGAGAGAGAGAGAGAGAGAGAGAGAGAGAGCTAAAGCGCCTTCGTAGCCAGCGAAGACGCTGTCTCATTTCTGCGGAGAACTCCTTGGAATTCCTTCTCAAAAGGTCATAAAAGATAGTGAATGACGTGGTTAACGCTTGGTGGAGCTTACGCAGAAACTTGATATCGCAGCTCGCTAGACTGGCATCGTCCTAGCTTTTGTTTTTGTTTTTCTTCTTAACTGCGTTTGTCCCAGAATCGAGAATAAAACCAAGATATTATATGTTATGTATCCTTCTTGTCATAATCCCTGGGAAAAAGTGCCAACGACTCGGTCACGTAGAATTTGGAACAACAAAACTACATCCATTCAGTCTTTATTTCTTAAATTCTCTTTCCACTCTCGCGGCCCTACTCAGCTTTCAGACCCAAGTTTAATGAAGCGGGTATCCTTTATTAAAATCACCACCATTTCTTGTAGCCAGTCTGGGGCGAGCATATTTTATATTCATGCTGGCAGACATTATTCTGACCAGTCGCGACGTCTGGAGTGTTGCTTTTGCTACTGAGCCGACGGCACTGCATAAAAAGGTAATTCCTATTAAAAGAAGCAAATTGATTTGCCATTAAGCGGTTCTCGAGTGGATGAATCTATTGAGTTCCTCGCCGACTATCAATTCTCAAAACAGTAGAAAACTAGCCCTGCCCAGACCGTAAGCATTCTCGGAGTCTACCTGCTTGCGCATGCGCTATAATTCATCTGTTTCACACAAGAGTTCTTTCCCTCCCCCCCCCCCTTTTTTCACTCAATATTTGTTCATTGGTGCGGGTGAATTTCTCCCCTTCGCTTTTGTTCTAGTTCCTCCTTTGTAATATTATATAGTTTTCGTGATTATTTGCCAGGTTTGTGAACTTTTTTTTTCATTTTATTTCGTATTTTAGTGTGCATATCTAAAATAAACGGCATCTGAAGGTAATACTTGTACCATCTCCCTGTGACTGGGAGCTGATGTTCTTTGCAGCTGATGCTGTGAGGATGTTGAGGCCCAGCATCGTATCGGCGTGGGAGCGGGTTATGGCTGCTGTATTTTCAGCCCCGGAGTACAGCTTAAAAAGCAAGGAGAGTGTGCAGTACTTCTTTAGCAGACTCCACCACCATGAGGATTATGGCGATCCCTGCCCCGGTTAGCCTGGCTAGGCCTGTTAGTAGGGGTACCAACGGAAAGATAGGACAGGGTCTTGGTCAGCTATGGTTCGCTAACCCTGACGCTAGCATATCAGCTACTGGTCGCTTATTGCCTCAACGACAGCGTCTTTACCATGTCTGAAGGTAATAAAAACAATATTGGTATTACATTACTACATTATACATTACATTAAATTACGTTACAAACTGCTGCAGACTTGCTTTGACGTAAAAAATTTAACATTAAATTTTAAAACAAAATTATTTCCAAACGGTCCGAAATTTTGTGTATTTTTTGTTTGTTTGTTTGTTTGTTTATATTTGGACTAGGCATGGGGAAGATTCTAGGCCCAATTCTTTGCGCCATTATCATTGTCGAATTATCTGTAGGAGAGTGTAAGAGGGAATGGCAGTGATGATGAGAGAGAGAATGCAACAGCATGAGAAAAAGTAATGAAAGGTAAATGAAGAAGTCGGTGGTCTTTGTCTCGTTTTATCTTCTTCTTCCTATACCTTTCAGTGTTGAGGAGACAAACAGATGTCTTTACAGGTTTCGGCGATTTGCTTCATATAATGGAATAGTTAAGGTTTCTGTAATTTCTTTCATCCATCTCTTACATGGGCGACCTCTTCCTCTGTACCTGCAAACCTTAGTGTGAATGTTCTTCGGGGCTTTTTTGTTGTTGTTGTTGTTGTTGTTGTTATGGTATACTGTCTGATGGTAACCGTGTAACATAGCCAAACCATTTGACTTGTTGTTTCTGGGTATAGTGTAATAGTGATGTTGTTCCCAAACTTTTGCCCTGATGGTGTTATTTCTCACTGGGTCTCTTCTTGTCACTTTTAGTATTCTCCTTAAACATATCATTTCTGTTGTGATGATTTTCCTTTTGTGTGCGGCTGTTGGTGCCCATGTTTGACATTGATAGCATAGTGATGGGAGGAAAACTGTGTTGCACAGTGCCCTTTTTGTGTCAGTTGTGATGTATTTGTTTTTCACCAAAGATGTCATCTATCCAGTGGCTTGATTCGCTTTACTGCGTCTGTTCTGGATCTCAGCATCAGTTTTCCATGAGAATGTGCTACCCAGGTACTTGTAATGTTTCACCTGTTTCAACGGCTGGTTGTCCAGGAAGATATTTGTTCGGATATATTCTCTCGCTATTGTTATGACTTCTGTTTTTGGTTTTTGGGGGTTTTTTTTTCAACGCTTATCTTCATGTTGTGGTTTTTTCATGCCCTTGATAAGTTATCCATGTTCTGCTGTAGGTTTTTTTTGTTGTTGTAGCTATAAGTGCTTAGTCGTGAACAAAAATGAGTTCATTTATGGTCCACCCTTTGGGTAAATGTTCTAATAGCTGTTGTGAGTTTATTGCCCTTCTCTTTGGTGTCAGTGAGTATGGTAGAACAAGAAAAAAAATGCAGAAAAAAAAAGAAACAGGAAATACGAGGTGAAAACCATATAGCACCGATTTGGGGGAATTGGTGGTGGGGGTGGGGGAGGGGGAACTTTAGATGTGATGAGAGAAAAAGAAAATCTGTTATATTTGAAAAAAAAAATGTGAAAATGGAAAAATAAAAATGTGGTTCTGATAGAGAAAACCTGCGATAATGAGGAAAGTGTACTACTCTATGGAAGTGAATGCTGGAAAATCACCAAAACCATAGAAAACAAGCTGAATTCTTTCCAGACTAAATGTTTACAAAGAATTAGAAAAATATTTTGGCCAAACACCATAAGAAATAACATCTTGTTGGCAGAAATGCAGATGAAGCCACTGACAGCAATTATTGAGGAAAGACGATGGCGATGGTTGGGACATGTGCTCCGAATGACTGGCATCTCACTACCAAAAATAGCACTAAGTTGGACACCACAGGGGAACAGAAGTAAGGGTAGACCAAAAGAGACATGGAGAAGAACAACAGAAAGGATGTTGAGCAATAGAGGGCTCACCTGGGCAAGAGCAGAAAAAAAGGCGAAGGACAGGCATTTGTGGAAAACCCTTGCGGAAGCCCCATGTGCCCTGGGCACTTAAGGTTCAGAGAGAGAGAATGAGGAAATTAAAAAAAAAAACAAAACGTAGATAATGATGGAGGGGAAAAGAGAGGGAAAAAAAACTTGAGAGGGGAAAATGTGATAGTGGAAAAAAAAATATGTCAGAGAGGGGGGGGGGACTATAATAACGAAAAATGAGATAAGGAGAGAATAAAACTGTGATGATACAAAACAAAATGTGGAGATGGTAGAAAGATGAACGCGGTGAAAAGAGTAAGTAATGTTGTAATGAGATAAAAAAGAAATGGTGTTGAGGGAAAAATGAACTGTGGTGGCCCAGGGAAAATTGTGGTGATTAGAGGACAAAAAAATGTAGTGATTAGAGAAAAAAAATGTGATTAGAGAAAAAAATGTGGTGATTAGAGAAACAAATTGTTGTGATTGGAGAAAAAAATGAAGTGATGAGAGAAAGGTGCTGTGGTTCTGACTAAAAAAACATTGTGATTAAAAAATCAAAATAAAAACAAACTATGCTGATAACAGACAAAAAAAAAACAAAAAACTTTGGGCGTGAAATATGATAATGAGTTTTGAAAAAAAGGCCGTTGTAGCGAGAGAAAAATACTGTCATGATGAGAGAAATAAGGCTGTTGTGATGAGAGGAGACAAGAAATTAGACTCTTTTGAAAACAAATGCCTAAGGAAAATACCCGGCATCAAATGGAACGAATTCAAGAACAATGCAGAGATAAGACAGATAAACGAACAACAACCAGTCTCATGGGAGATCAGGAAAAGGAGATGGACATATGTTGGTCACGTGATGAGAAGAAATGATTCAAAGAATCCCATAACAAGCTATCAAGTGCAACACAACAGGCCGAAGAAAAAGAGGCAGGCCACGGGAAACTCTAAAGAGGACATTGTTAAGAGAGACCAAATTAATATGAATAAAATCCCTTGATGAGGTTGAAAGACTCGCCGAAAACAGGAAAACTTGACGAACTATCATGCGAGCCCTATATGGTGTTTAACGGCACGGAAAGGATATATGATATAAAATAAGAGGAGAAACTGTAGATGTGTAATATCATGATGAAAGAAATAGGCCGTTGTGATGAGAGGAGAAGCTATATGGACGAGAGAAAAATAATGTCATGATGAGAGAAATAGGCCGTTGTGATGAGAGGAGTAGCTGGATGGATGAGAGAAAAATAATGTAAGAGAGAAATAAGGTTGTTGTGATGAGAGGAGAAGCTGTATGGATGAGAGAAAAATAATGTAAGAGAGAAATAAGGCTGTTGTGATGAGAGGAGAAGCTGTATGGATGAGAGAAAAATAATGCAAGAGAGAAATAAGGCTGTTGTGATGAGAGGAGAAGCTGTATGGATGGGATAAAAAATAATGTAAGAGAGAAAAAAGGCTATTGTGATGAGAGGAGAAGCTGTATGGATGAGAGAAAAATAATGTAAGAGAGAAATAAGGCTGTTGTGATGAGAGGAGAAGCCATATGGATGGGATAAAAAAAATAATGTAAGAGAGAAAAAAGGCTGTTGTGATGAGAGGAGAAGCTCTATGGATGAGAGAAAAATAAACGTAGTGACTATAGTAAGAAAACTGTGATAATGAGAGAGAGAGAGAGAGAGAGAGAGAGAGAGAGGCAGACAGACAGATTAGTAATATTGGAAAAAAGAAACAATAGCAATAAAAAGAAGTAAAACTGAGGCAACGCGAGAAAGAAAAAAAAAACAGCAGAGACGACTAGAGAAAAAAAACTTGTATGTATGGGAGAAAATTAATGACGGTTATCAGAGAATAACAGTGTTGTGTTGAGAGAATAACAGTGATGAGAGCAAAATTATAACGACAGTTTTTAAAAAAATGCATTCCTAAGGAAAAAAAAAATTGTTCTGACGAGAAAAAAAACTTGTGACATAGAAGAAAGAACCGTGAAGATTAAAGAGACATAAATTGTGATAAATAACAAAGAACCGTGAAGATTGAACGCATAAAAGTTGTGATAAATAAGAAAGAACAGTGAAGATTAAAGAGAAAAAAATTATACTGTAAAAGAAAGACCGTGAAGATTAAATAGAAAAAAATTGTGATATAGAAGAAAGACCGTGAAGATTAAAGAGAAAAAAATTGTGATATAGAAGAAAGAGCCATGAAGATTAAAGAGAAAAAGAATTGTAATATAAAAGAAAGACCGTCAGGATTAAAGAGAAAAACATTGTGATAGAGAAGAAAGAATGGTGAGGATAAAAAAGAAAAAAATTGTGACATAGAAGAAAGAACCATGAAGATTAAGGTGAAAAAAATTCTGGTATAGAAGAAAGAATCGCGAATATTAAAGAGAAAAAGAAATGGTACAAAAGGAAGAACAGTGAAGATTAAAGAAAAAATATTGTGATATAGAAGAAAGAACCGTGAAGATTAAAAAGAAAAAAATTGTAATGTAGAAGAAAGACCATGAATATTAAAGAGAAAAAAAATTGTAATATAGAAGAAAGACAGAGAACATTAAAGAGAAAAAGAAATTGTACGGAAGGAAGAACAGCGAAGATTAAAGAGAAAAACAAAATCGTAATATAGAAGAAAGACAATGAAGATTAAAGAGAAAAAAATCGTAATATAGAAGAAAGACAATAAAGGTTAAAGAGAAAAAAATCGTAATATAGAAGAAAGACAATGAAGATTAAATATTAAAAAAATCATAATATAGAACAAAGACAATGAATATTAAATAGAAAAAAATCGTAATATAGAAGAAAGACGGTAAAGGTTAAAGAGAAAAAAAATCATAATATAGAAGAAAGACAATGAAGACTTAAAAAACGTGATAAATAAGAAAGAACCGTGAAGATTAAAGAAAAAAAAAACATTGTGATATAGGAGAAAGAACGGTGAAGATTAAAGAGAGAAAAATTCGGATATAGAAGGAAGAACGGTGAAGATTAAGGAGAAAAACATTGTGATATAGTAAAAAGAACGGTGAAGAGTAAAGAGAAAAAAATTGCGAAATAGAAGAAAAAGTGGTTCTAAGGACTGTTATAGCCGGAGGTGGGATGGGAGATACGCTCTACACTCCAATTAAATGTCTCCAAGGCGTGCGTCTCAAACAGCCTTTGACAGTCAAATCCAGCTCCTGGCCTTTCCGTGGCAGAACTGTTCAAACTGACAGGAGAAGGGGCGAAGGCGAATATCTGGCACCTGAAAACCAGACGCTTGGGGTAGATCAGTCATGTTTGGTAGCTCATCTACCGCTGCTGGCGAGATTCTTCAGCTGCCGTGCGTGGAGTGGGGCTCCTTCCGGTTAGTGAAGAAAGGTGCGAATTGGGTTGCCGCGCGGCGCCACTGTGGAAAAGGTGAAAGAAAGGATTAATTGAAGTAATCAGTAGTCTCGAGGTCAAGGCTGCTCAAATCACTGCACCTCTGCTTTGGAGGTCTGCCATGTCCTAAAAACACCCATACTGGGATAATATGCCTAAACCGCCTCAACCCAGGGGTGAAACTTAGTAGTGGCGAAGATTCGTCCTCCTGGACAAAAACTCCGTCCTGGTCACAACTTGGAAAGGGAGCGGCCACGACCACAAAATGCTGAAGTCGGAGACACTGGACCAGTGCAGTCTAGATAGGCAACCACCTCTCACCCGACGGGGATGTATGCGTATCCTAAACACGTCGAGGATTTCTGGTGAGAAAGTCCAGCTCTAGATTGAACTGGTGCAACGAAAACCACGGTGTCACGCAATCCCGCTTCTGAGACCCACCGAGAACACAGGCTCAAGCTGTGCGATACTCTGAACCTTTTGTGGTCCTGTCAGGGAATATCGTGTGGTCCTTTCGGGGACCACGGGACCTATCGAGGACCACTGGAGTAAATACAGTAGGATCACGGGGCGGTCTTGGTGGTAGAAGCGAACGAAGAAGAAGAAGAAGGAAGAAAGAAAGAAAGAAAGAAAGAAAGAAATAAAGAACCGTGAAGATTAAAGAGGAAAAAAATTGTGGCGTAAAAGACAGAAGTGTGAAGATTAAAGAGAAAAAAAATGTGGCATAGAAGAAAGAAGTGTGAAGATTAAAGAGAAAAAAAAAATGGTAAAATAGAAGAAAGAAGTTGGAAGATTAAGAGAAAAAAAATTGTGGCATAGAAGAAAGAATTGTGAAGATTAAAGAGAAAAAAATGGTAATATAGAAGGAAGAACCGTGAAGATTAAAGAGAAATAAAATTGTGACATTGAAGAAAGAAATATGAAGATTAAAGAGAAAAACAATGCGATATAGAAGAAAGAATCGTAATATAGAGGAAAGACCGTGAAGATTAAAGAGAACAAAATTGTGTATGTAAGTAAGAACCGTAAGGATTAAAGAGGAAATAATTCTGACATAGAGGAAAGAAAAGTGAAGATTAAGAAGAGAAAACAAATTAATAGGAAAGAAATACCGTGAAGATTAAAGAGAAAAAAATTGTGATATAGAAGAAAGACCCGGAAAGATTAAGGAGTAAAATATCGTAATATAGAACAAAGATTGCAAAGATTAATGAAAAACAGTGTGATATAGAAGAAAGAACGTGAAGATTAAAGAGAAAAAATTGTGACAAAGAAGAAAGAACCGTGAAGATTACAGAAAAAAAACGGTGTGATAGAGAGAAGAAAGAACCGTGAAGATTAAGGAGAAAATAATTGGGATATAGTAAAAAGAACCGTGATGAACAGAAAAATATTGTGATATAGAAGAAAGAACGGTGAGGATTAAAGTGAAAAAAATTGTGATATAGAAGAAAGAATCTCTCTCTCTCTCTCTCTCTCTGAACCTTAAGTGCCCAGGGCACATGGGGCTTCCGCAAGGGTTTTCCACAAATGCCTGTCCTTCGCCTTTTTTTCTGCTCTTGCCCAGGTGAGCCTTCTATTGCTCAACATCCTTTCTGTTGTTCTTCTCCATGTCTCTTTTGGTCTACCCTTACTTCTGTTTCCCTGTGGTGTCCATCTTAGTGCTATTTTTGGTAGTGAGTTGTCAGTCATTCGGAGCACATGTCCCAACCATCGCCAGCGTCTTTCCTCAATAATTGTTGTCAGTGGTTTCATCTGCATTTCTGCTAATAAGATGTTATTTCTTATGGTGTTTGGCCAAAATATTTTTCTAATTCGTTGTAAACATTTAGTCTGGAAAGAATTCAACTTGTTTTCTATGGTTTTGGTGATTTTCCAGCATTCACTTCCATAGAGTAGTACACTTAGAACATTACTCTTAAATATCCTGATTTTCATATTTATGCTTAGTTTTTTTTATTCCCATATAGTCTGCAGCATTGCAAAAGCCTGGTTTGCTCTAGTAAGTCTGCTGTTGATGTCCTCTGTGCTGTCTCCATTTTCTACTACTCTGCTGCCAAGGTATACAAATTCGTTGACCTCCTCCACTAACTTGCTATCTACTCTGAGTACATTTCTGTTGTTCACATTTTGATTCATTAACTTTGTCTTTCCTACGTTGATCTTTAGTCCTATGTTGTTTGCATTTTGAGTTAGCTTGTTTATTTTATCTTGCATATCTTTGTGACTGCTTGATAATAGACAAATGTCGTCCGCAAAGTCAAGGTCCTCCAGCACTGTGTCAAGGGTCCATTGTAATCCTCTGCGTTTGTCTGATGTTGCCTCCTTCATTAACCAGTCTACTGCCAAGATAAATAATGTTGGTGGTAGTACACATCCCTGTTTCACTCCTGTTTGTACCCTAAAGCTGGAGGTATGTTCTCCATAGATCACTTTGCACTGAAAACCCTCGTATAGGGCTTTGATTACATTAACTATTTTATGGGGGAGGCCATGCCATCTTAGGATTTTCCACAGTGCATCTCTGTTGACACTGTCAAAGGCTTTCTCAAAATCTATGAATAATGCATATGTTGTGCTATGCCACTCATTTGCCTGTTCTAATATGTGTCTAAGTACAAATATGTGGTCTATGCATGATCTTCCTTTCCTAAATCCTGCCTGCTCTTTCCGAAGTTTTTCCTCAAGTGTTGGTACAATTCTGTTGATGATTATTCTGCAAAATACTTTACTGGTGAGTGGCAGTAGGGTAATGCCTCTCCAGTTCCCGCAATCTCTGAGGTCACCCTTCTTTGGTAGTTTTACTATAAGCCCAGTTTTCCACTCCTCTGGGGCTTTTTCTAGATCCCAAATTTGTTGTAATATCCGGCAAAGTTGTTTTGGTGTTTCTATTTCTTCTGCTTTCAACATCTCAGCAGTCACTTCATCTTCACCTGGTGCCCTGTCTGATTTTAGCTTCTTTATCGCCTCCTTTACTTCATTTATTGTTATTGGTCCTGTATTGATGTTTAGTTCCGATTTTGCTTCAGGTATGTCTATTGTTTGTGCTGCTTGTGTTCTGTTTAGTAGGGTGTTAAAGTGTTCCCTCCATCTTTCAATTTTTTCTCTTTCTCCACTGACCAATTGTCCATTTTGTGTTCTTACTGCACTTTCACATCTTGTGCTGAAGTTACCTGTCATCTGCTTTGTGATTTTATATATGGTTTTCATGTCATTTGTATATGCTGCTTTCTCTGCTGTTTCTGCTAAGTTGTCATAATACTGACGTTTATCTTGACGGCATGATTCCTTCACTTCTTTGTCTTTTTGTGCATAATTACTTAAAACTCGTTCTTTAAGCCGTTGTGATTTGGTGTTCAGTAATTTTTTCTTGATTTCTTTTCTTTGCTCTATCTTTTCCCATATGGTGTCGCTTATCCATTCCTCTTTTCTCCTTTTCCGATATCCCAGCACCTCTTTTGCTGTTTCCTGTAGTGTTTTATTGAACTCTAATATGGACATTTCTGCTTCGTCTTGTAGGGCACTGAAGCGGTTCTTAAGTACTATTGAGAATTCATTTCTTATTTGCTGGTCTATCAGTTTTCTTGTATCAAAATGTATCTTTCTGTGTTCTCTGATTTTGGCTTTCATTAATTTTAGTTTTATTTTTGCTACCAGAAGGTTGTGATCACTTCCTACATCTGCTCCTTTCCTTGCTCGCATATCTTGTAGTGATCGTTTCCACTTGTTGTTTATTAGTATGTGATCGATTTGGTTTTCTGTGGTTTTATCTGGTGACCTCCAAGTCACCTTATGGATGTTTTTGTGTTGGAAAATTGTCCCTCCGATGGTCATCGTGTTTTCTTCACAGAAACTGCAGAGTCTTTCTCCATTTTCATTTATTTCTCCGATTCCTTCTCTTCTCATGATTCTTCTTCTATCTTCATTTCCTTCACCTACTTTTGCATTGAAGTCGCCCAAGATGAGTAGCATATCATGCTTGGGTATTGTTTCTACTGTTGCTTGGAGGCTGTTGTAAAAATCTTCTTTTAATTCCTCTTCAGCTGCTTCTGTTGGTGCATAACAAACTATAATAGACAGCTTCGTGAATCTTGAGTTGAACCGTGCATATAATAATCTCTCATTTATTGGGGTCCATTTCAGCAATGCTCTTGATGCTTCTTTTGTTATAATCAATGCTACTCCTCCTTCATGAAGATCTTCTTTACTTGACCGTATCTTCTGTGTGCTGTGTTGTTAATTTCCTTCTGCCTTGTCCTGTCCATCTTGCTTCTTGTATTCCTAGTATGTCTAGTTTGTATCTGTGCATTTCCTTGATGGCTTGTGCTAGTTTTCCAGTCTGGTTTAGTGTTCTTACATTCCAGCTGCCTATTTGCATCTTATGTTTAGGTTCCAGGAGGTCTGCAGTCGGGCTGGGGACTTCCAGTGGCTGGCTTTCATCCACAACCTTCATGGGCTCAGTTTCCTGATACGCATTTCTCCTTCCACCTGCATTTGTTTTTTCCCTTGCTTCTGTTTCTGTAACAGTCTGATAGTTTTTTTACTAGATAGGGTTGCTGGCCCAATGCTGAACCCTCCTTAGTCGCCTTTTACGATCATGCGTGGTAGAGTACAGTGGTCCTATTCTTTGCAGATCCCGGGTACCACACGGGGGAGAAGAAAGAATGGTGAGGATTAAAGAGACAAAAATTCGTAATATAGAAGAAACACCGTGAAGATTAAATAGAACAAAATTATGATATAGAAGAAACAACCGCGAAGATTAAAGAGAAAAATTTCTGTCATAGAAGAAAGAATCCTGAAGATTAAAGTGAAAAAAATTCTGGTATAGAAGAAAGAAATGTGAAGATTAAAGAGAAAAAAATCTTATATGGAAGAAAGACAGTGAAGATTAAAGAGAAAAAAAATCGTAATATAGAGAAAAGACCGTGAAGACTAAAGAGAAAAAAAATTGTAATATAGAAAAAAGACAGTGAAGATTATAAAGATAAAATTGTGAAAAAGAAGAAAGAACCGTGAAGATTAAAGAGAAAAAATGGTAATATAGAAGAAAGACCGCGAAGATTATAGAGAAAAAAATTGTGATACAGAGAAAGCTCGTGAAGATTAAAGAGCAAAAATTGTGATATAGAAGAAAGATCGTGAAGATTAAAGAGCAAAAATTTTGATAAAGAAGAAAGAACAACGAAAATAAAAGATAAAAAAAATGATATAGAAAAAAGAATCGTAAAGATTAAGGAGAAAAAATTATGATATAGGAGACAGGTCCGTGAAGATTAATTAGGTAAAATTGTGATATAGAAGTAAGAATCATGAAAATTAAAGACAAAATAATGTGTTATATAGGAGAAAAAACTGTGAAGATTAACAACAATAAAATTGTGATATAAGAGAAAGAACCGTGAAGATTAAAGAGAAAAAAGTTTGAAATAGAGGAAAGAACTGTGAAGATTAAAGACAAAAAAATTGTTATATAGTAGAAAGAACCATAAGGATTAAAGAGGAGAAAAATTGTGATAAAGGAGAAAGAACCATGATCGTTAAGGTAAAAAATTGTGATGTTGGAGAAAGATTCATGAAGATTAAAGAGAAAAAAGTATGATATAGAAGAAATAACTGTGAAGATTAAAGAGAAAAAAGTGTGACATAGAAGAAAGAACTGTGAAGATTAAAGAGAAAAAAGTGTGACATAGAAGAAAGAACTGTGAAGATTAAAGAGAAAAAAGTGTGACATAGAAGAAAGAACTGTGAAGATTAGAGAGAAAAGAATTATGATATAGGAGAAAGAACCATGATCGTTAAGGTAAAAAATTGTGATGTTGGAGAAAGAACCGTGAAGATTAAAGAGAAAAATGTGTGACATAGAAGAAAGAACTGTGAAGATTAAAGAGGAGAAAAATTGTGATAAAAAAGAAACAACCATGATCGTTAAGGTAAACAATTGTGATGTTGGAGAAAGATTCATGAAGATTAAAGAGAAAAAAGTGTGATATACAAGAAATAACTGTGAAGATTAAAGAGAAAAAAGTGTGACATAGATGAAAGAACTGTGAAGATTAGAGAGACACAATTGTGATATAGGAGAAAGAACCATGAAGATTAAAGTGGAAAAAAATTGTGGTAAACGAGAAAGAACCGTGAAGATTAAAGAGAAAGGAAATTGTGATATGGAATAAAGAACAGCGAAGATTAAAGAAAAAAACATGATATAGAAGAAAGAGCCATAAAGATTAAGCAGCAAAGATTGTGATATAGATGAAAGAACAGTGAAGATTAAGGAGGAAACATTGTGATATAGAAGAAAGAAGTGTGAATAATAAAGAGAAAAAATTTTGACATAGAAAAAAGAACTGCGAAGATTAAAGAGGAAAAAAATTGTGATATAGGATAAATAAGGGCCAAGAAGAAAGAGAAAAAATTTTGACATAGATGAAAGAACTCTGAAGTTTGAAGAGACGAAAATTGTGATATATGAGAAAGAACCATGGAGATCAAAGAAAGAAAAGAAATTGTGATATGGAATAAACAACAGCGAACACAGATACAAGATCAGTACTGGAAGCTCTTCAGTGCAACAAGCTACCAAACCTTAAGGATGCCTTGTCAAAAACTGGCTTACAACGTGGAGTCACTTTGCAATGGATTCCCTTCCACTGTGGGATACCAGGCAATGAGAAAGCTGACCATCTGGCCAAAGAGGGCACTGAAATGGAGCAACCAGACATACCAATCACCTATAATCAGAAGAAAAGCATGATAAAAACCTGCAGGAAGCCACAAACACCACCACATGATGACTATCACATGCTAAACAGAAAGGAACAAGTCACCATCTTCCGCCTCCAAACAGGACACAGCCGACTCCGAAGTCATATGTATACAAAGTTTAAGGTTGGTACTACTAATCTATGTACATGTGCCCAGGTGCTCCAAACAGTGGAACATATCCTCCAGAACTGCACCAACTATGAAATACTGAGAAATAATTACTGGCCCAGTGAAACCACTAAAGAAGATAAGCTCTACGGTTCCATACATGAATTACAAAAAACATAGAAATTTATCCAAGAGACAGGACTGCAGATATAGACAGACAGTGCGAACGAAGAAGAAGACGAAGACAACAGCGAAGATTAAAGAGAAAAAAATATCATATAGAAGAAAGAACCATAAAGATTAAGGAGAAACAATTGTGATATATGAGAAAGAACCATGGAGATCAAAGAAAGAAAAGAAATTGTGATATGGAATAAACAACAGCGAACACAGATACAAGATCAGTACTGGAAGCTCTTCAGTGCAACAAGCTACCAAACCTTAAGGATGCCTTGTCAAAAACTGGCTTACAACGTGGAGTCACTTTGCAATGGATTCCCTTCCACTGTGGGATACCAGGCAATGAGAAAGCTGACCATCTGGCCAAAGAGGGCACTGAAATGGAGCAACCAGACATACCAATCACCTATAATCAGAAGAAAAGCATGATAAAAACCTGCAGGAAGCCACAAACACCACCACATGATGACTATCACATGCTAAACAGAAAGGAACAAGTCACCATCTTCCGTCTCCGAACAGGACACAGCCGACTCCGAAGTCATATGTATACAAAGTTTAAGGTTGGTACTACTAATCTATGTACATGTGCCCAGGTGCTCCAAACAGTGGAACATATCCTCCAGAACTGCACCAACTATGAAATACTGAGAAATAATTACTGGCCCAGTGAAACCACTAAAGAAGATAAGCTCTACGGTTCCATATATGAATTACAAAAAACAGTGACATTTGTCCAAGAGACAGGACTGCAGATATAGACAGACAATGCGAACGAAGAAGAAGACGAAGACAACAGCGAAGATTAAAGAGAAAAAAATATCATATAGAAGAAAGAACCATAAAGATTAAGGAGAAACAATTGTGATATATATGAAAGAAAAGTGAAGATTAAGTAGGAAAGTGTGTGATATAGAAGAAAGAACCGTGAAGATTAAAGAGAGAAAAAGTGTGATGTAGGAGAAAGAACAGTGAAGATTAAAGAGAGAAAAATAGTGATATAAGAGAAAGAACCATGAAGATTAAAGAAAAAAATTTTGACGTAGCTGAAAGAACTGTGAAGATTGAATAGAAAAAAAAAAATGTAACATGGGAGAAAGAACTGTGAAGATAAAAGAGAAAAAAAATTGTGATATATGTGAAAGAACTATGAAGATTAAAGAGTAGAAAAATTGTGATAAAGCAGTAAAAACCGGGAACATTAAATTAAAAAAGGTTGTGATATAGGATAAAGAATAGTGAAGATTAAATAGAAAAAAATGTTGACATAGATGTAAGAAATGTGAAGATTAAACAGAAAAAAAAATTGATCTAGAAGGAAGAACTGGGAAGATTAATGAGAAAAAAAAATTGATATAGAAGAAAGAACCATCAAGATTATAGAGAAAATGCTGTGATATAGAAGAAAGAACTGTGAAGATTAAAGATAGAAAAATGTGATATAGAAGAAAGAACAGCGAAGAGTAAAGATGAGAAAAATGTGATATAAAAGAAAGAACCGTGAAGATTAAGGAGAAACAATTGTGATATATATGAAAGAAAAGTGAAGATTAAGTAGGAAAGTGTGTGATATAGAAGAAAGAACCGTGAAGATTAAGTAGGGAAGTGTGTGATATAGAAGAAAGAACCGTGAAGATTAAAGAGAGAAAAAGTGTGATATAGGAGAAAGAACAGTGAAGATTAAAGAGAGAAAAATATGATATAGAAGAAAGAACCATGAAGATTAAAGAAAAAAATTTTGACGTAGCTGAAAGAACTGTGAAGATTGAATAGAAAAAAAAAAATGTAACATGGGAGAAAGAACTGTGAAGATAAAAGAGAAAAAAAATTGTGATATATGTGAAAGAACTATGAAGATTAAAGAGTAGAAAAATTGTGATAAAGCAGTAAAAACCGGGAACATTAAATTAAAAAAGGTTGTGATATAGGATAAAGAATAGTGAAGATTAAATAGAAAAAAATGTTGACATAGATGTAAGAAATGTGAAGATTAAACAGAAAAAAAAATTGATCTAGAAGGAAGAACTGGGAAGATTAATGAGAAAAAAAAATTGATATAGAAGAAAGAACCATCAAGATTATAGAGAAAATGCTGTGATATAGAAGAAAGAACCGTGAAGATTAAAGATAGAAAAATGTGATATAGAATAAAGAACTGCGAAGAGTAAAGATGAAAAAAATGTGATATAAAAGAAAGAACCGTGAAGATTAAAGAGAGAAAAATGTGATATAGAAGAAAGAACCGCCAAGAGTAAAGATGAATAAAATGTTATATAAAAGAAAGAACCGTGAAGATTAAAGAGAGAAAAATTTGATATAGAAGAAAGAACCGTGAAGCTTAAAGAGAAAAAAAAAGTGATATAGAAGAAAGAACTGTGAAGATTAAAGAGAAAATAAAATAGTGGTAATGATGTATTAAAAAAAGAAACTTTGCTGGTAAAATATATAATTGTGATGATGAGATAAAGGCAAATTGCTGCGATGACACAAATGGCGGAACTAACTGGAGACAAAAGAAGTGTAGTCTAACTGGAAGTAACTCAAGTAATGTTACAGCTCTTCTTCTTCTTCTCCTTGTCTAATCTGACTGGAACTGCGAGTTAGCGTTCTTTGCAGCCGAAGCCGTGAAGATGCTGGGGCACAGCTTCGCGTCGGCCGGGGTTACGGCGGTTAACTTTTCAGCCCCTCACTGCAGCTAAAAAAAACAGGGGGGAGGGGGTAGTGTTGGTATGCAATGCTTCTTTAGCAGACTCCACCACCAAGGGGACTGCGGTGGTCCTTGACCCCGTTGGCCAGGCCAGGCCTGTTACTGGGGGAACCACCGGGAGAGAGGTGGGGCAGGGTCTTGGTTCGCTAACCCTGACACCGGCGTGTCAGGTATGCGTCGTCCATTTCCAAAACGGAAAGTGTCTTCGTCCCTAAGTGCGAGAATAAAGAACTACGAATGTGAAGAAGGAAAAGAAAGAAAGAAGAAAGAAAGAAGGAAAAAATATAATAACAAAGGAAAGAAAAACTGTGGTTACAAAACGAAAATGAGAGAACATAACGAAAGCTGGCGAAATTTTAACACAAGAAAAAAAGCTAAAATAATGCATTGTCTCATTATCATTTGCCTGATTTTATTGTCTTCTCTCAGATCTGTGTGCCTTGTTTATCATCCTTCTCTTGCCTGCTCTATCTGAGACTTAAGTAAGGTAATATCAGAAGGAAACTGATAATGCGTGGCAGGTCTTTAAATAACGGAGAGAGTAATGGGAGTGAGGGACTTATGAGAGTAGTAATTAAGTTATTAAATTATTCCAGTGTTACAAAGGTACCGTGACCCCCCTTCCCCCTCCCTCCCCTCACACTATAATTTTGAAGAGAATCTAACCTCAACCAGATCATTGTTAGCCAACAGTTCAGACTATAGATATTATGTCTACTCTACTTTCTCATCATCTCTTATACCACGTACAAAACATATATCTCAGTGTGTAAAACAACTAACAAAGAAGTTTATTATGACAAACATCAGGACAATCGTCATGAACACACATAATACCAATAACGGTTCAACAACCCTATACACATAAAGACTAAAGTATATATATATATATATATATATATATATATATACGCACACACACATATAATTCATCATCATCCGTTGGCTATTATGCTTCTCCAGAGTACACGATCCTTCATGCAGGCCATTAGTTCAGTTGGTGATCTCCTCTCACACCATCCCGTCAGACTGTCCAGTATCATTTCTCTTGGTCTTCCTCTTGATCTTCTTCCTGTTGTTATAATATTTTCAATGCCCCCTCTTCTCATTGCATATCCTATGAAAGTACATTGTTTCTCTCTTATATTTTTTGACAATATTTTTTGTCTCTCCAGCTCTTCTCATACATTCTTCATTAGTTATTTTTGCTGTCCAGGGGATTCGCAACATTCTTCTAATAAACCACATTTCTGCTGCTTCCAATGATTTTTGTGCAGACCTGCGTATTGTCCATGATTCACTTCCATATAACAAGATATGTTCAATATAGCATTTCAGGACTCTTTTTCTAACATTCATTGATAAAGATATGTTGGATAATATGTTTCTAATTCTCTGAAATGCAGTCTTTGCTTGGCCTATTCTGTTCCTAATTTCTGTTCTGCAACTGCGAGTTAGCGTTCTTTGCAGCCGAAGCCGTGAAGATGCTGGGGCACAGCTTCGCGTCGGCCGGGGTTACGGCGGTTAACTTTTCAGCCCCTCACTGCAGCTAAAAAAAACAGGGGGGAGGGGGTAGTGTTGGTATGCAATGCTTCTTTAGCAGACTCCACCACCAAGGGGACTGCGGTGGTCCTTGACCCCGTTGGCCAGGCCAGGCCTGTTACTGGGGGAACCACCGGGAGAGAGGTGGGGCAGGGTCTTGGTTCGCTAACCCTGACACCGGCGTGTCAGGTATGCGTCGTCCATTTCCAAAACGGAAAGTGTCTTCGTCCCTAAGTGCGAGAATAAGAACTACGAATGTGAAGAAGGAAAAGAAAGAAAGAAGAAAGAAAGAAGGAAAGAAAGAAGGAAAGAATATAATAACAAAGGAAAGAAAAACTGTGGTTACAAAACGAAAATGAGAGAACATAACGAAAGCTGGCGAAATTTTAACACAAGAAAAAAAGCTAAAATAATGCATTGTCTCATTATCATTTGCCTGATTTTATTGTCTTCTCTCAGATCTGTGTGCCTTGTTTATCATCCTTCTCTTGCCTGCTCTATCTGAGACTTAAGTAAGGTAATATCAGAAGGAAACTGATAATGCGTGGCAGGTCTTTAAATAACGGAGAGAGTAATGGGAGTGAGGGACTTATGAGAGTAGTAATTAAGTTATTAAATTATTCCAGTGTTACAAAGGTACGTGACCCCCCCCCCCTTCCCCCCCCCCCCCCCACTATAATTTTGAAGAGAATCTAACCTCAACCAGATCATTGTTAACCAACAGTTCAGACTATAGATATTATGTCTACTCTACTTTCTCATCATCTCTTATACCACGTACAAAACATATATCTCAGTGTGTAAAACAACTAACAAAGAAGTTTATTATGACAAACATCAGGACAATCGTCATGAACACACATAATACCAATAACGGTTCAGCCACCCTATGCACATAAAGACTAAAGTATATATATATACACACACATATATAATTCATCATCATCCGTTGGCTATTATGCTTCTCCAGAGTATACGACCCTTCATGCAGGCCATCAGTTCAGTTGGTGATCTCCTCTCACACCATCCCGTCAGACTGTCCAGTATCATTTCTCTTGGTCTTCCTCTTGATCTTCTTCCTGTTGTTATAATATTTTCAATGCCCCCTCTTCTCATTGCATATCCTATGAAAGTACATTGTTTCTCTCTTATATTTTTTGACAATATTTTTTGTCTCTCCAGCTCTTCTCATACATTCTTCATTAGTTATTTTTGCTGTCCAGGGGATTCGCAATATTCTTCTAATAAACCACATTTCTGCTGCTTCCAATGATTTTTGTGCAGACTTGCGTATTGTCCATGATTCACTTCCATATAACAAGATATGTTCAATATAGCATTTCAGGACTCTTTTTCTAACATTCATTGATAAAGATATGTTGGATAATATGTTTCTAATTCTCTGAAATGCAGTCTTTGCTTGGCCTATTCTGTTCCTAATTTCTGTTCTGCATATCCCGTCTTATGTTATTACTGTTCCAAGGTATTTGAGTTTCTGCACCTGCTTTAGAATAGTTCCGTTTAATTTAATACTGCATCCTGGTGGATTCTGTTTCTTAGATAAAACCATAGTCTCTGTCTTTTTCATGTTCAAAGTAAGGTCTTTCTGTTCACTTTCTTTAGCGACTTTATCCAAGAGATTTTGCAGGTCTTGTTGGTTCTCAGCTATCAGTACTGTGTTGTCAGCATACTGAAGGTTGTTAATATTGTATCCTCCAATTTTTATGCCTTGTTCTGTGATGATTGTTCTTAAAATATTCTCGCTGTACAGAGAAAAAAGGTCTAGAGATAGTACACATCCTTATCACATCTATTGTTTTATAGGTTGATATTTTCCAATTCTATTTTCAACTCGAATTGCTGCTTCTTGCTGCCAGCATAGATGTTTTACAGTCCTCACGTCTTTGCTGTCTATATTGATGTCTTCAAGCATTTAAAAAAGTTCATTATGTTTCACCTTGTCGAATGCCTTGGTGTAATCAATGAAGCATAAGTAGAAATCTTTCTATAATTCTAAAGCTCTTTCTGTTAGTGTTCGTAAAGCATAAATGGCATTGTGTGTTCCTTTCCTTCAACAAATCCAAACTGTTCATCTGTTATTTCCATTTTTATCTTTTCCCTTGTTCTTCTCATAACGATTCTCAGAAGTAGCTTCGTTATGTGACATGAGAGGCTGATAGTCCGGTGGTCATCACATTCATTTGCACCTGGTTTCTTTTGAGTGCTATTAAGTGGATTTAAGCAAGTAACTGGGCAAATAACCACTGTTGCAAAATGTCATTCAGTAACTTTGTTATTATTTTTATTCCTACCCCCTCTAGTGCCTCTATTTCTTCTATTGTTATATTATCAGGCACAGTCGCTTTTCATTTTTTCGTGTGTTTGATGGCATCTATGATTTCATCTTCAAGTATTGGTGGTCCATCACAGTTTTCAGTATCTGGTGTTAATTCTGGTCTTTATCCTCCATATAGCTCACCGATGTACTCTGTCCACCTGTCCACAATGTCTTCTTTTCCCATTAACATTTTACCTTTTTTTGGTTTCAGGCATCCTGTGGTATATTTTGTTTTCCTGCCTGTGTGTTCACTAATTCATTTGTGCATGTTTTTGCTGTCTTTATTATGAGAGTCCTCTATTTGTCTGCACTGTTCATTTAACCACACTTCCTTTGCTTTTCTGCATTTGCGTCTTATTTCTTTATTTATCTTGCTATATTTTTCTTGGTTATTTTTACTCTTCTTGTACATAAGTCCTAAGATGTTGTCTGTCATCCATTTATTTTTAGGGACTTCTTTTTTCGGCGATATTATCTGCTCAACAGTTTGGTGAATAGAATCTCTTAACATTGCCCATTGATCATCTATACTATTTATCTTTGTTATTACATTGTATCTATTTGTTATAATAAATTTGTATTGGTCTCATAGTTCTTGGTCATTTTTAAGGAGTTCTGTATTCAGTTTGGTGTTTCTCACTTTTCTGCCTGCTTTCTTTAGCTTTATTCTAATTTTTCCACAGAGTGGGTCATGGTCACTATTGCAGTCGGCTCCTGGCATGGTTTTTGTTGTCAGTAATGCATTCCGGAATCGTTTGTTGATTAATATGTAGACTATCTGGTTAAAAGTCTTTTTGTCTGGGCTGCACCACGTTGCCAGTCTTCGAGGATGTTGTTTAAACAAGGTGTTTCCTACAACTATGCTATGTATTCTTGCCCATTCAATTAATTTATAACCTCTGTCATTCCTCTCCCACAGTCCATAGTCACCAACGATGCCTGAAGTTCTTCCTTTACCAACTTTGGCATTAAAATCTCCCATGACTATGGTAACCTCATGTGACTTTGTGTGTTTTAGGGCTGTCTCTATGTCAATATAAATAGCTGTATATCTTCTTCAGAACTTTCAGATGTTGGAGCGTACACATGTATAATATTTATGTTTATTGGTCGTCCTTTCAGTTGGGCTAGCAGGACTCGGTCCGAGATGTTCAAATATCCTATAATTGTCCGTGCGTTTGTTCGTCAAATAGTATTCCTACTCCTCGTTCACGTTTCTCACTTCCTGAATATATTATTGTATATTTATCAGAGTTTATCTTCCCTGCACCTGTCCATCTAACTTCTCTCTCTCTCTCTCTGAACCTTAAGTGCCCAGGGCACATGGGGCTTCCGCAAGGGTTTTCCACAAATGCCTGTCTTTCGCCTTTTTTTCTGCTCTTGCCCAGGTGAGCCCTCTATTGCTCAACATCCTTTCTGTTGTTCTTCTCCATGTCTCTTTTGGTCTACCCTTACTTCTGCTCCCCTGTGGTGTCCATCTTAGTGCTATTTTTGGTAGTGAGTTGTCAGTCATTCGGAGCACATGTCCCAACCATCGCCAGCGTCTTTCCTCAATAATTGTTGTCAGTGGTTTCATCTGCATTTCTGCCAATAAGATGTTATTTCTTATGGTGTTTGGCCAAAATATTTTTTTAATTCTACGTAAACATTTAGTCTGGAAAGAATTCAACTTGTTTTCTATGGTTTTGGTGATTTTCCAGCATTCACTTCCATAGAGTAGTACACTTAGAACATTACTCTTAAATATCCTGATTTTCATATTTATGCTTAGTTTATTTGATTTCCATATATTCTGTAGCATTGCAAAAGCCTGGTTTGCTCTAGTAAGTCTGCTGTAAGTCTTTGCAGATCCCGGGTACCACACGGGGGCCATCTAACTTCACTCATTCCTAATATTTTGATCTTCATCATTTCCATTTATCTCTTTACATTTTCTAATTTTCCATCCTGGAATAAAGTTCTAACATTCCATGTTGCTATTTTGAACTTGTTAGCTTTGCCACTAGTAGCTTGATAACGATCTGGCCTCATCTGTGGCTCGCGAGCTGCCCTATCGGACGAGGCTGTTCAAGAACATCCATTAACGTCGTTCATGACATATCTATTACTTTGAATAAGCATAATTGTTCTTGGGAGCTACAACAGTGGTTTCCCGCTTCCTTCTGCCGATTTGTGTACGAACTCTCCGCTAGCCTTTGGACTCCCTGTCCTACCCGCTAGGCAGCGGGAGCGAGAGTTTTTAAGGCGCCTCTTACCCGCCTGGTATTCCTTTCACTGAGCACCTGAGGCACTTTATAAAAGTAGTAGACCCACCTACTACCCCATCTTGCTCTCTGAGTCTACCGCCAGTTGGTCCGCGCCTGCTTATTTGGGTAAATCCTTATTCACAGGGATCCTTCATATCTGAAGGACTTTCACCATACGCCACCTGAGACGCGCTGGGTTGGAGATGGTCGCCCTAGCTTTACCCTATAAAGTCTATAGCAATTCCAAATATATATATATATATATATATATATATATATATATTCATTCATTCATTCATATGCATGTCCCTTGCGGAACTTTGCCTCCCAAACAGCATTCCTGTAGGCCTCTCGGTTGTGAGCAAGATGGCCTGCTGCTGTTGCATCCATTTCCAGATCGTCTACGATGTCTTGCAGCCATCTTCGTCTTGGTCTTCCTCATATATATATATATATATATGGAATTGCTATAGACTTTATATTTTATAATGAAAGATGCTATACAGGTAAAACCCGCATTGATTTGGTATATAGGACCCAAATTGAAGATATTGATTTATCAGATGACATAACTCTTATCAGGGACAATGTGAAATCGATGCAGAAAAAAAGATTCCCTGTCTTCCTTGCCTAGCAAAATAGGTCTTGAAATTAACAAAGACAAAACAAACATAATGAAACTTCCCATTAATTAAGAAGGAAAAATATACGTAGAAGGAACAGCTGTTGATGAAGTAAACCAAATTGCATACCTTGGCAGCTACATAGACCAGGATGGTGACACTAGGAAGGAAGTTAGAATTAGAATTGCATAAGCAGCATCGATCTTCAAGATTCTTGAGAACATATAGCATTCAAAAGTTATAAGCACAAAAACGAAGTTAAGATTATTCACTTCAAATGTGATATCAACCCTCATTTATGCATACGAAAGCTGGAAAACAACTAAAGAAATAGACAAGAAATTAGACTCTTTTGAAAACAAATGACACAGGAAAATACTTGGTATAAAGTGGAACGAATTCAAGAACAACGCAGAGATAAGACAAATAAGCAAACAACAACCTGCGTCAAGGATGACCAGAATAAGAAGATGGATATATGTAGGCCATGTGATGAGAAGAAACAATCAGAGAATACCAAAACAAACTATCAAGTGGAGCACAACGGCGGAAGAAAAAGAGGTCGACCATGTGAAACTCTAAAGAGGACATTGTTAAGAGAAGCCTAGTGGGCATAACATCCCTTGATGAAAATAAAAAAACTCGTCGAAAACAGCAAAACTTGGCAGACAACTATGCGTGCCCTTATATGCAGGCCAGTAAATCTTCACTCAGAACATACTTCGCTGTCTTAAGATTCTTAAGAACCCATAGCAATCAATACAATATATATATATATATATATATATATATATATATATATATATTCAGTAATGCATTGAATATAAACATCGCACACAAGGAGAGCCTTGTCAAAAGAGTGAGGGCCCTCATAACAGCATTTATCATGAACACTAGAACATATAAAGCTGTCCCTCCGAACAGCTGTGATAAGCGTTATATCAAAAATCAACACTACAGGTATACCACATGTGCACGGCAGCAGCATCAAAACACATGGCAATAAATATGCGTAACTGAACCATCGATCAAGTTCTCTTACATAAATAAATTATAAAGATCAACGTAGGAAAGACAAAGTTAATGAAGCAAAATGTGAACAACAGAAATGTACTCAGAGTAGATAACAAGTTAGTGGAGGAGGTCAACGAATTTGTATACCTTGGCAGCAGAGTAGTAGAAAATGGAGACAGCACAGAGGACATCAGCAGCAGACTTACTAAAGCAAACCAGGCTTTTGCAATGCTGCAGAATATATGGAAATCAAATAAACTAAGCATAAATATGAAAATCAGGATATTTAAGAGTAATGTTCTAAGTGTACTACTCTATGGAAGTGAATGCTGGAAAATCACCAAAACCATAGAAAACAAGTTGAATTCTTTCCAGACTAAATGTTTACGTAGAATTAAAAAAATATTTTGGCCAAACACCATAAGAAATAACATCTTATTGGCAGAAATGCAGATGAAACCACTGACAACAATTATTGAGGAAAGACGATGGCGATGGTTGGGACATGTGCTCCGAATGACTGACAACTCACTACCAAAAATAGCACTAAGATGGACACCACAGGGGAGCAGAAGTAAGGGTAGACCAAAAGAGACATGGAGAAGAACAACAGAAAGGATGTTGAGCAATAGAGGGCTCACCTGGGCAAGAGCAGAAAAAAAGGCGAAAGACAGGCATTTGTGGAAAACCCTTGCGGAAGCCCCATGTGCCCTGGGCACTTAAGGTTCAGAGAGAGAGATGTTCTCAGCATTGACTAAAAGCATTATTGTATGGCAGCCCATATCAGTTGTATATAACATATATATTAACACCATCCCAAATCATACTACAACCTTGCCATATATACCATTGGGGGCATCTATCACATGCATTATAATGCTTAAAAAATCATCTCTACTAACCAAACTCATTCACAACCAACCTAATTGAGTCCAGAGTGCTCGACGGAGTCATACAAATTTCTCTGTTTAATCCTCTTTACTAGCCAGCCTTCTTAAATATATTAAGTTCTTTTAGTATGGATACATTTGTTCTTTTTTTGTGTGTGCCCATATTATATTTGAAGAACTCTTCTCTAGCATTTACATTCAAAGGCATTTATATGTTTCTCAGCTGTTTTGTTACGTGTTCGGGTCTCACGAGCATATGTTGCAATTGAAAAGATCTCTTTCTCTCTCTCTCTCTCTCTCTCGCTCTGAACCTTAAGTGTCTATGCACATCGGGCTTCCTCAAGGGTTTTCCACAAACACCTGTCCTGTGCCTTTTTTTTAATAGGAAAGATGGAAACCCTTAAAAATCTTACTTCTGTATTTCTGCCTGTTCCTCTCCACAGCTTCTTTAGGTGTTTTGCTTTTTGAAGAGCGACAGATGTCCTCCTTTTAATTTCCCTCATTGTATCTCCTTTATTACTTAGTAACTATTACGGAGTAACAATCCTGGTACTGTGCTGAGCCGCTAGAACAAGATCACCGTTGTTTTAACTGAGCTTCGAGCAAGACATGATGAGGATCTTTCCAAGAGATTAATTTTTCCAGGCATCGAGAGGATGCAGATGGCGGTACATCGTTAATACCAAAGTGCCCATATTTGACTCTCATTTTAAGCTGAAAAGACGAGTTCAATCGTGTCCTGACGCAATATTTTTCTATTATTTTCATGATTGGGCGTTTGAGTTGCAAAGTGGTTAATGCATTAGTTTCTCATGCCGAAAGTCGGTTTGGGGGGGGGGGGGGAAGGTGGTTCGAATCCGACTGGAGGCGCCCCAGTCAAACAACTGTAGAAAGGGGTACCTACTGCCGTCTTCTGGAGTTGGGGAAAGGAAAGGCGGCCAGGCGTGATGCTGACCACGTCATTCTCTAGTGTGTTGACAGTGTCAAGGGAAAATATGAGCACTAACACCATATCCCTATGTGTCTCTAAGGCATGACAGGGTCAAAGAAAATATGAGCACTAACACCATATCCCTATGTGTCTCTAAGGCATGACAGGGTCAAAGAAAATATGAGCACTAACACCATATCCCTATGTGTCTCTAAGGCATGACAAGGTGAAGGAAAATATGGGCACTAACACCATATCCCTATGTGTCTCTAAGGCATGACAGGGTCAAAGAAAATATGAGCACTAACACCATATCCCTATGTGTCTCTAAGGCATGACAAGGTGAAGGAAAATATGGGCACTAACACCATATCCCTATGTGTCTCTAAGGCATGACAGGGTCAAAGAAAATATGGGCACTAACACCATATCCTTATGTGTCTCTAAGGCATGACAGGGTCGAAGAAAATATGGGCACTAACACCATATTCCTATGTGTCTCTAAGGCATGACAGGGTCAAAGAAAATATGGGCACTAACACCATATCCCTATGTGTCTCTAAGGCATGACAGGGTCAAAGAAAATACTGGCACTAACACCATATCCCTATGTGTCTCTAAGGCATGACAGGGTCAAAGAAAATATGGGCACTAACACCATATCCCTATGTGTCTCTAAGGCATGACAGGGTCAAAGAAAATATGGGCACTAATACCATATCCCTATGTGTCTCTAAGGCATGACAGGGTCGAAGAAAATATGGGCACTAACACCATATCCCTATGTGTCTCTAAGGCATGACAGGGTCAAAGAAAATATGGGCACTAACACCATATCCCTATGTGTCTCTAAGGCATGACAGGATCGAAGAAAATATGGGCACTAACACCATATCCCTATGTGTCTCTAAGGCATGACAGGGTCAAAGAAAATATGGGCACGAAAACACCATATCCCTATGTGTCTCTAAGGCATGACAGGGTCAAAGAAAATACTGGCACTAACACCATATCCCTATGTGTCTCTAAGGCATGACAGGGTCAAAGAAAATATGGGCACTAACACCATATCCCTATGTGTCTCTAAGGCATGACATCCCGCCCCCTGTCTCCCTTTTCACGTCAGATTAAAACTACATTTTTCATCGTCTGAGTGGTTGGGCGCTCGGTTTACCAAGCTGGCAGTAACGGGTTCAAGTCCTGACAGTGGGACTTTTTGTTCCTAGTAAACGCTAAAAAAGGACCTGCGGTCCACCCAGCCTCTGACAATGGGTACTAGAGAAATCTGGAAAGGTAAATGCGGCCAAGCGTGATACTGACCACATCACACTTTCATGTGCCGAAAGTCTTAGAAAAAGGGACCTAACGTATCCCCAGTACGCCTTTAATGGCATGGGAACGGGTATTTTAACCTTACCTTTTCTAATCATAACAGTTTATTCTTCCTCATCAGAGATAGATTGTTTTCTACTATCGTCCTTTTCTTTCCTCTCGTCATTACAGTTTATTTTCTATTATCGTCACAGTTCATTTTCTCTTATAGTAGCTTTTTTTTCTGTCAACAGTATGTGGTGTTTGAAAAGTCAGCTGTTTATTTCCTTTTATAACCAGAGTTTTTGCTTTATCTTATCACCGGGTTATTTTTCTTTTTCACCAAAGTTTATTGCCTCTCATCACTAGTTTATTGTCCTTTTCAACAGTTTATTGTCTCTCATCACTAGTTTATTGTCCTTTTCAACAGTTTATTGCCTTTCATTACTAGTTTATTTTCCTTATCAGCGCAGTTTATTGTCTCTCATCGCTAGTTTAGTTTCCTTATCAGCACAGTTTATTGTCTCTCATCACTAGTTTATTTTCCTTATCAGCGCAGTTTATTGTCTCTCATCACTAGTTTATTTTCCTTATCAGCAGTTTATTTTTCTTTATCATTACAGTTTATTGTCTCGCATCACTAGTTTATTTTCCTTATCAGCACAGTTTATTGTCTCTCATCACTAGTTTATTTTCCTTATCAGCGCAGTTTATTGTCTCTCATCACTAGTTTATTTTCCTTATCAGCAGTTTATTTTTCTTTATCATTACAGTTTATTGCCTCTCATCACTAGTTTATTTTCCTTATCAGCGCAGTTTATTGTCTCTCATCACTAGTTTATTTTCCTTTTCAGCGCAGTTTATTGTCTCTCATCACTAGTTTATTTTTCTTTTCAGCGCAGTTTATTGTCTCTCATCACTAGTTTATTTTCCTTATCAGCAGTTTATTTTTCTTTATCACCAAAGTTTATTGCCTCTCATCACTAGTTTATTGTCCTTTTCAACAGTTTATTGTCTCTCATCACTAGTTTATTGTCCTTTTCAACAGTTTATTGCCTTTCATTACTAGTTTATTTTCCTTATCAGCACAGTTTATTGTCTCTCATCACTAGTTTATTTTCCTTATCAGCACAGTTTATTGTCTCTCATCACTAGTTTATTTTCCTTATCAGCACAGTTTATTGTCTCTCATCACTAGTTTATTTTCCTTATCAGTAGTTTATTTTTCTTTATCATTACAGTTTATTGTCTCTCATCACTAGTTTATTTTCCTTATCAGCAGTTTATTTTTCTTTATCATTACAGTTTATTGCCTCTCGTCATCAGCCTATTTTCTTCGAAATCACGTGACTGAAATTTTTTTTTCTATAATAAATATTTTTAAAAATTTATCAGCATTATCATTATGTTTTTCTCTTACTCAGTTTTATATTAGTCCTCTTATTATAAGCTTCTCGCCATCTCTCTCTCTCTCTCTCTCTCTCTCTCTCTCTCTCTTCACTCCACCTACATTATTTATCTTCCATCCTACACCTCAGATAGATATACTGTAACTATTATCTGTCCTTAATACAAGGTCTCGAACTGAGACATTCTCCAATAAGGGCGCTTGTTCTTGACCTCCATCTTTTCACAGATTAATGCCAGTTCATCATTAGGCTCTGTCTGTTCTTTCATGCATGCCAAATCGCAGATCCCCAGACATGGTTTTTAACTTATGGTCGACCCAGAAAGCGAAGTGTAAAAATACATATATATTAAAAAGCAAAACTTATAATTCATTTACTTTTGCATTTTTTGTTAACTTTACTTTTCTTATCTGCTCCTTAATTCCATTTTTTTTCCCTACCGATCATGCTTGTTTTAAAAAAAAACAAACAAAGGAAGAAAGATATAACATTACATTTACTCTTTCAGTCATAAACTATTTTTCTTTTTATGAAAATCCATAAAGATTCACGATTGCCTGTGTTAACTGTGCCTTTCTCTCTCTAGAGCAAAACCAATGGCATGATTTAAATACTGATAAAACAAAATCAATGCTCATAACAATAAGACAGAAACTACAAAACGCAACAAAAACAACACTTTGGCTCAGCACGGAAACATCGCAAATAGAAAACGTTAGCGAGCACAAAACACTAGGTCTTGTTATTGACCAACATCTGACCTGGAACTCTCCATTGCAAGGTCTAACAAAACTCTTCGCACAAAAAAGTATACCAGTTAGCCAAAATTAAGCACTTCATCGATCAAGACACAAGGAAGACATACTACATATCACGTATACAATCACATTTAGACTATTGCTCAAAATAAGGGATGGTTGCTCAGTGTCAACTACAAAGGGGCTTTGCTCACTCCAAAAGCGAGCAGTAAAGCTTATTAGTGACAAAGATCAAGCACAAACAACTAACCAGCACAAACGTATCAAAATACTGCCTCTTAAGAACAGGTTCCTCTTCATCAAAGCCAAGTTAGTTCATCAAATTCTTTCACGGCATGCCCCGCCTTATCTATGGAACCTGTTTAAATTTAGCCCAAAGTGCAGCCACCGCTTGAACAACATATGTCTTCCAAAACCTTGACTTGATCTTTACAAGAAAAGCTTTAGTTATTCTGCTGCTCATCTTTGGAATACCCTCCCATCCTGTATAAAAAAATATAAATTATACTCCTTCCTACAATTATGCTCCTTCTATTTGATGTCTTCTACATGTCTCCATGAATCATAAAACTTAAAAGTTATCTTAAACTTCTCTTACAGACACTGAATACAGTTAATTGTTTATTCTGAATAGTCCAGAAATTTTTGTTTACTAAATAGTCATTTATATATGTATGTAGTTACTTCTGTACTGAGTGAATGGATAAGAGCGAAACGTAAATGTTATATTTTATTTTATGTCTCTCAGCTTCAATGTTAATTATGTTTGTTATATGAACAGCATATTTGTAGAATGTCTGGAACAGAGTGAAAGATGTATGATAAAGGGCAGAATGTCAGACGGGCTTGCGTGCCAGTTCTTAACAATTTTGAAATAAAGATCAATCAATCAATCAATCAATCTTAGTTCTGTAAATTAGTGAGTGCATTATCCTAGAATACACAAGACAAGATTATAGCATTATCCTGGCACACGAGACAAGATTATGGCATTATCCTGGCATACAGATTTAAGATTATGATATTATCCTGACACACAGATTTAAGATTATGACATTATCCTGGCACACAGATTTAAGATTATGACATTCTCCTGGCACACAAGACAAGATTATGGCAGTATCCTGGCACACAGATTTAAGATTATGACATTACCCTGGCACAAAAGACACGATTATGGCAGTATCCTGGCACACAGATTTAAGATTATGACATTATCCTGGCACACAAGACAAGATTATGGCATTACTCTGGCACACAATATAAGATTATGGCATTACTCTGGCACACAATATAAGATTATGGCATTACTCTGGCACACAATATAAGATTATGGCATTACTCTGGCACACAATATAAGATTATGGCATTACTCTGGCACACAATATAAGATTATGGCATTACTCTGGCACATAATATAAGATTATGGCATGTTCTGTACTCGCCCTCACCATTGTCCACAGTGTGCAGTGATTATTAACATCGTCCCAAGTAGACTCTACACTCTATGAAAAAAAAAGAGTGTTAGCACACTCACAACCGTCCTCCGTACAATCTAGCCTTTTCCCTTCTTTCTAGTTCCACCTGACACTCCAATTTGATTACCTTTTGCATCTTCGAGTGCTTGTCTACCTGTGATGTGTTACCTGGTTTTCTCCCCTCACCTTGAAACTCGAACCCGGTTTGTGTTTTCAAGTGCCTCATCTTTTGCCTTCTCAGCAACAATGCGCCATTTTCGTCTGCAGCGCTGGAGCACTATTATCCCAGCCTTGTTTGTGACGTCTGGATGTCTGGTATTCAAGTTGTCGCCTACACGTTTTGGGGGTCTCCGCTATTGGATACGGGGCCCGCAGGAAGAAAGCAGGATCAGATTACAAGTCCATCAGCATTGGCAGCTGGTGCTTCGGTATAATTTCCAAGTGGTAGATTTCTGTAAAGAAGGGATCAGAGTTGGAAGGGGAGGTATATGGAGAGACTGAGTTTACACGGATGACTGAGCAGATGACATCCACCCTCTTGATTCTGCGTAATGACGTGGGGCGGGTGGCTTTTGTACTGGGTAGCGCGGGTTAGGAGGAAACGACAGGGGAGCAACTAAAGATTTCCTGAATTCATGCAGAAAGAGGAGAGGAGGGTGTTATCAATGTCAAGGACGAACCGCTTGGCGGAAGACAGAAGAGCTTCAGCAAGTTGAGAACGTGTAGAAGAATTATGGGACGGGATGCAGCGCCGTATTGTTACATCAACAACAAAGAAGAAGAAACTACAGTTTTAGAGGATACAGTGTGAAGGTCGTGCGACAGCGCTTGGAAGATTTAGACGATGGAAGATATAGAAGATGGAAGATTTAGAAGGTGAGCAGTAGAAAAACGAGAAAAAAGCGCGACAACGATTCAAGGAAGCCATTGAATTTCGGTGTTGCTGAGGAATAAGTTAATTGCGGTAAGAAAGATTTACAAGTACGAGTAAATGTGTCAAATATCAAAGCTTGTAGATGAAGAAGAAGAAGAAGAAGAAGAACAACAACAACAACAACAATAACAACAACAACAACAACTACACCATTGGCGACAAGAAGAAGAAGAAGAAGAAGAAGACGAAAAAGCACTTTTTCATCCTCTTGCTCCTCGCTTTTTCTTCTTCTTCTTCATCTTCATCTTCTTCTTCTTCTTCTTCTTCTTCTTCTTCCAACATTTTCAGACTTCGACTTCTATATTTTTGATGTAACTCGTGGTCATCTGGAGAGCATGACTTCCCCGTACAGCTTGTTCTGGACTGGTATGGTAGTTAGCTATAGTTGTCTTCTCTGTTGTTCATACTTTGGGCACTCCTGAAGTATGTGTTCTGCTGTCATCTTATTGCTGCCACATGCCATTCGTCAGTGAATATTTTGAATTTGTTGTACAGATGGTGTCTTATCCAGCAGTGTACGCGGCCTTAGGGTGATGACTTTTTCTTCTCTGTTTAGCTGGTTGAAGGCATCCTTTCTCTCATAGTCTTGATGCTCTTTCTCCCATTTCTTCTTGTAACTGAGATTTATCAGTGTTTTGGCTTCCTCAAACGATATGCTGGTGTGTGTCTGCGGTAGTTTACCTCCTCCTTTCTCTAGTGTGAGTGCCGTTTCGTTTCCTGCTATACCACAGTGGGATGGGATCCACTGCATTACTACCCTGTGTATAGCTGGTGCATTTCTCTTCTTAAGTCATTGGTTTCTTTGTTTCTCTGACTCTTCAGTGTCGTTATGACTGGCGTTGCGTCGGTGAGAAACTTTTCTTTAACATTTTGTTTGCTCATGATAGTTTCCTGCTGCCGCTTTGAAAGCATCTGCCTCTGCCCTGTAGTTGCTGGAGAATGCCCCCTTTGGTATTGATATTTCTCTGTGTTCCCCATCAGTTAGTTCAGTGAGGACCCCACCCGCCATTTTCTGTTGCACGTCTGGCTGATACATCGGGCTTATATTCCAGTGATACTAAGAGCTATGCCGGTGGTAGCATGGCTGCTGGCAGGGTCTCCCAAGCTGGACAGGTTAATTGGAGGGGGAATCAAAGAGAGACTCCAACTTGCTGCCTTGTAGGAGACTGGGGGACAGCCAGAGGCTAAAGATGGCAGCCTGACAGAAACGCCGTTGAAGATGGATGCTTTAAGCAACGCAGTTCATTTTATGATGAAACGAAGGAACAAACCATCTTTATTTCCTAAAGATAAAGAACTGGGCCCGGCAGACCAGTCTGACTCTCTGCCTTTCATCATAAACTTTCTCTCTCAACTCTAAGTTTAGTGCATGGACTAATAAATGCATAAAGATCGTGAGGAAAATGAAAGTAACAAAACTGTTACATTCAGTCTCTGATTCACATCTTTAGTAATGCATCTCTCTCTCTCTCTCTCTCTCTCTCCCTCTCTCTCTCTTGTCTCTTCAGTGCCCAAGATACTTGATGCTGCTGGTAGCAAGATACTTCCACTTTTGTCGGTCCTTGTCTGTCTTCTTGGCTGTCTCCAATGTTTAGCAGTATTTTCTCCGCTGTAAGTCTGCCATGCCTCTTCGAGTCACCCCAAGCTTCTTTTACCCCGTGGATTCAAAATTAAAGATGTTTGTGATAAGATTCCTCTGTCATTCTCATAATGTGACCAGTCTGTTACGACCTTCTCCATGCAATCGCCGTCGACATCAATTGTACATAAAACATGCTCAACACATATGTCCCCAACATAAGATTTGCACACAAACCAGAAACGCCTTTATCATTTCAAGAGAAACTTAATGGGGATGTACAGATACTCCAGCTGACCATTAATTACTTCAAAAACATACAGCTCAACCGACGTCTGAGGATGATGGAAGAAGAAGAAGAAGAAGAAGAAGACATGGGATGTCGTTATTATCACATTTACACACATACAACACAGTCATATTACTTCACAAATTACATTTATTAATAGAATTACGTCTTTAAATGGTGAAGAAAGACTTGGTTTGACATAAAACAAGGGGTCCGTCAGGGGTACATATTGTCCCTTTCTTATTTAACTTGTATACTGAAAATATAATGATGAATGTTAGAGAAGATGTAGACAAAGAATATTGCGATGCCATAAAAATTGGAGGTTATAAAATACCAGAGATTAGATATGCTGATGACACAGTATTACTGTCCACAACACAAAAAAAAAAAAAAAAAGGAAAGGAAAAGTAATTATGGCAGTCCGTAAGAACAGCGAAGAGCAAAACCTCTATTTTAATGCAAAGAAAACTAAATTGATGAGAATTTAGAGAAGAAAGTCTTGAAAGGGTACATAATAGGAAAAAGAAAGAGAGGAAGATCAAGGCGAAGATAGCTGCAAGACATCGTTGATAACCTGCAAATGGGTGAACCAGCGCAGGGCATCTTGATTACAATCGAGAGGTCTACAGGAGAGCTTCTAGGGAGACATAGTGCCGCAAGGGACTTGCAAATGACTGACTGACTGACTGACTGACTGATTACTTTGTACTGCGACATATAATCAACTTCGGACAGAGTCTGCAGTTTGATGCTGACAGAATGAGTATTATTTGTGCGTTTTAGATGTGATGGAAGAGTCTTTTGTATTTCAAAAGTGTGATGAAGTCTGATTTTGTTTGCTTGTTTGTTTGTTTGTTTTTTAAATTTCTGTGCTTCCTTTTTTTCAAGCACCATAGATAAAGTATGAACATTCGAAATCTCATCTATTTTTAGAACAACGAGAGCTTATTCGCCCTCGGTTTGAAAAGCTGACAGAAAATGAAGCTATATTCTGGGGTCATCTATCAGACGAACTAATAAGAAACTACTGTTCAAAGGTCTGCTTCTAGCAGGGCTACAGCAAATTCTCTCCGCGTCCCACGATCTGCTGTCAGGCTTGGTATGCTGCTCTAGCACAAAACTCTTCTCTCATTCGCCAACGAAGACTTCTATAGGCGAGGCAGACTGGTAGGACAGAATGCAAGAAGCCTTCTTTACAAACGAAGACTTCTATAGGCGAGGCAAAATTGTAGGACAGAATGCAAGGAGCCTTCTTTACACACAAAGACTTCTATAGGCGAGGCAAAATTATAGGACAGAATGCAAGGAGCCTTCTTTACAAACGAAGACTTCTATAGGCGAGGCAAACTTGTAGGACAGAATGCAAGGAGCCTTCTTTACAAACGAGGACTTCTATAGGCGAGGCAGACTGGTAGGACAGAATGCAAGGAGCCTTCTTTACAAACAAAGACTTCTACAGGCGAGGCAAACTTGTAGGACAGAATGCAAGGAGACTTCTTTACAAACGAGGACTTCTATAGGCGAGGCAGACTGGTAGGACAGAATGCAAGGAGCCTTCTTTACAAACGAAGACTTCTATAGGCGAGGCAGATTGGTAGGACAGAATGCAAGGAGCCTTCTTTACAAACGAAGACTTCTACAGGCGAGGCAAACTGGTAGGACAGAATGCAAGGAGCCTTCTTTACAAACGAAGACTTCTACAGGCGAGGTAAACTGGTAGGACAGAATGCAAGGAGCCTTCTTTACAAACGAAGACTTCTACAGGCGAGGTAAACTGGTAGGACAGAATCCAAGGAGCCTTCTTTACAAACGAAGACTTCTACAGACGAGGCAAACTGGTAGGACAGAATCCAAGGAGCCTTCTTTACAAACGAAGACTTCTACAGACGAGGCAAACTGGTAGGACAGAATCCAAGGAGCCTTCTTTACAAACGAAGACTTCTACAGACGAGGCAAACTGGTAGGACAGAATCCAAGGAGCCTTCTTTACAAACGACACCGAGCACGCGGATGGACATTGAGGCAGGACGATACACACGGTGTGGTGGTGACGGACTCTCAAAGCATACTTCGCAAGATAGAAGGATGGTTTGCTATACGTCATGAATGGCTTCAGCTCTTGCGACAATCCAGTATCACTCAGGCTGACGTGGATATGTTGCCCAGGGCATGCGTGAGTGAGAGGCAATGAGGTAGCCGATCATGTTGCCCGTAACGCTATTGCAACAGACATGATTTCTATGGCTGAGGAACTGGTGTAGGAGGAGAAGAGGGCATGTGTTGATAGTATATATCTACACAGGATGAGAAACAGAGGTGTGAGGAGTGGGGAAGGAAGAGCTCGGGTATCTGGCTGGTAGAATTAGAGGTTGCCAGAACCAACAGCTGACTGGTACAATTAGTGTTCATGCTCTTCAGCGGTTACCGAAACAGAGAGCAGAGCATGTATGGGTGTGCCCCCCAAAATGCAGTGATGGTAATCCCTGGTTTCAAGATTCAAGATTATTTCGCAGTTCCTCACCGCACTGCTGATGGTCGGCCTCTCTTTCTCCCAGGTGTCCATCTCATGCCTGTTTTAGAGACGTTGCTGAAGTCCTCTCAGGGTACATGGCCAGTCAATTACCAGCGCATCCTTTTTCACTTTAATGTGATGATCATCTTATTCGCAGTGGACATGTAGGTCTCTCTTATTTATTGTTAATAACCAGAAAATCTTCACCATCTTTTCTGAAGCAGATTGTGTGGGATGAGAATAAATTTGTCATTTCCTTCTTAATTTCTTTTCTATCACTCAGCTCTGGAAATATGGATAAGACCACAGCTTTTCCAACATTCAACTCTGAACAGAAATGTGGATAGTCCATAGCTTTTCCAACATTCAACTTTGAACAAAAATATAGATAAGACCACAGCTTTCCTAATATTCACCTCTGTACAGAAATATGGATAGACCATAGCTTTTCCAGTATTCATATCTGAACAGAAATATGGATAGACCACAGCTTTTCCAATATTCAACTCTGGACAAGGATATGGATAGACCCCATCTTTTCCAACATTCAACTCTTAACAGAAATATGGATAAGGCCACAGTTTTCCTAGCATTCAATTCTGTACAGAAATATGGATAGACCATAGCTTTTCTAACATTCGGCTCTGTACAGAAATATGGATAGACCATAGCTTTTCTAACATTCGGCTCTGTACAGAAATATGGATAGACCATAGTTTTTCTAACATTCGGCTCTGTACAGAAATATGGATAGACCATAGCTTTTCTAACATTCGGCTCTGTACAGAAATATGGATAGACCATAGCTTTTCTAACATTCGGCTCTGTACAGAAATATGGATAGACCATAGTTTTTCTAACATTCGGCTCTGTACAGAAATATGGATAGACCATAGTTTTTCTAACATTCGGCTCTGTACAGAAATATGGATAGACCATAGCTTTTCTAACATTCGGCTCTGTACAGAAATATGGATAGACCATAGCTTTTCTAACATTCGGCTCTGTACAGAAATATGGATAGACAATAGTTTTTCTAACATTCAGCTCTGTACAGAAATATGGATAGACCATAGTTTTTCTAACATTCGGCTCTGTACAGAAATATGGATAGACCATAGTTTTTCTAACATTCGGCTCTGTACAGAAATATGGATAGACCATAGCTTTTCTAACATTCGGCTCTGTACAGAAATATGGATAGACCATAGCTTTTCTAACATGTAGCTTTGCCACAATTTTATTTTAGTTCTAATGTTGTAACGTGAAGTTTTCCAGATGTTACTCAGATTAATGATAGCCTGGAAGGCGAATATAAATTTACCAGTCTGAGAACTTCAATAACAATTTAGATAAATCCTTGAATGGCGTGAGGAAAAGTCGATTGTAATCAGATTAATAGTTTGTAACAAAAGAATTCGGGATCACATTTGTGAAGAGTAATGGAAATCTTACTTTTTTTCCCACATGTATTACTGTGCTGCACGTTAGGTATAATCCTAATAGAACATCAGTTTTATTTCTCTCTCTCTCTCTCTCTCTCTCTCTCTCTCTCTCTCTTTCTTTCTTTCTTTTGGATGAGGCTAAATTAGTAGTTGCAATTAAGAGAATAATAATCCACATTTTGGTGCTCGTTCATCATCATCATCATCAGCATCATCATCAGCATCATCATCATCATGTGTCTTGCCGACTGGCGTTGGCTATTATGCTTCTCCAGAGTACACAATCCTTCATGCAGGCCATCAACTCAGCTGGTGATCTCCTCTCACACCATCCCGTCAGACTGTCCAGTATCGTTTCTCTTGGTCTTCCTCTTGATCTTCTTTCTTCTATTTTTTCTGTTGTTATAATATTTTCGATGGCCCCTCCTCTCATTGCATTTCTTATGAAAGTACATTGTTTCTTTCTTATTTTTTTTTTACAACATTTTTCTGTCTCTCCAGCTCTTCTCATACATTCTTCATTAGTTACTTTTGCTGTCCAGGGGATTCGCAACATTCTTCTAATAAACCACATTTCTGCTGCTTCCAACGATTTTTGTGCAGACTTGCCTATTGTACATGATTCACTTCCATATAACAAGATACGTTCAATGTAGCATTTTAGGACTCGTTTTCTAACATTCATTGATAAAGATGTGTTAGCTAATATGTTTCTTATTCTCTGAAATGCAATCTTTGCTTGGCTTATTCAGTTCCTAATTTCTGTTTTGCATTTCCCATCTGAAGGTATTTGAATTTCTGCACCTGCTTTAGAATAGTTCCGTTTAATTTTATACTGCATTATCTTCTGAAAATGTACCAAGAAACCCAAGCAGCAACAAGACCAAGACGAAGATGGCTGCAAGATATCGTTGATGATCTGCAAATGGATGCATCAGCAGCAGGCCATCTTGCTCACAACCGAGAGGCCTACAGGAGTGCCGCCGGAAGGGACATGCAAATGAATGAATGTTGGTGGATCCTGTTTCTTAGATATAACCATAGTGTCTGTCTTTTTGATGCTCAAAGTAAGGCCTTTCTGTTCACTTTCTTTGGCGACTTTATCCAAGAGATTTTGCAGGTCTTGTTGGTTCTCAGCTATCAGTACTGTGTCGTCAGCATACCGAAGGTTGTTAATATTGTATTCTTCAATTTTTATGCCTGGTTCTGTGATGATCGGTCTTAGAATATTCTCGCTGTACAGAGAAAAAAGGTCTAGAGAAAGTATACATCCTTGTCGCACCCGGTGTTTTCATCATTCATTCATTTGCATGTCCCTTGCGGAACTTTGCCTCCCTAACAACACTCGTGTCTATGTCTGCATTTCTGTCTCTTGCATAAAATGTATCGTTACCTTCTTAGGCTGAACAATGAGGACAAATTGGAAGAGGTGGAGAGTTTTGAATATCTTGTATCATTTCTTACTAATAATGGAAATACAATGAGGGAATTAAAAGGAGGACATCTATCTCTCTTAAAAAACAGAACTAAAAAAGCTGTGAAGACGAACAGACAGAACTTCACAAATAAGGTTTTTAAGGGCATGCATGATTTTTCCCTGTAGCTCTCTCACTTTGTTCTGATGTTTCCCTGTAGCTCTTTCAGTTTGTTCTGATGTTTCCCTGTAGCTCTCTCGATTTGTTCTGATGTTTCCCTGTAGCTCTTTCAGTTTGTTCTGATGTTTCCCTGTAGCTCTTTCAGTTTGTTCTGATGTTTCTCTGTAGCTCTTTCAGTTTGTTCTGATGTTTCTCTGTAGCTCTTTCAGTTTGTTCTGATGTTTCCCTGTAGCTCTTTCAGTTTGTTCTGATGTTTCCCTGTAGCTCTTTCAGTTTGTTCTGATGTTTCCCTGTAGCTCTCTCGATTTGTTCTGATGTTTCCCTATAGCTCTCTTTTTCTCACCACCCCATGAATTTTGCTACCAGGGAGTTAATGGCTTAGATCAGTTGTACCAAGCTTCTCCGCGGACAGAAAGTACTTCTTGGAGCTGTATGAAATGGTCCATGTATACGTTCTTCTTCTTCTTCTTCTTCTTGGAACTGAGAAACTGATGTTCGTAGCAGTCCATGCGGTGAAGCCGTTGAAGCACAGCAGAACCGGGTGCTGTGAGCGGGCTGAGTGTCGATTATGACGGTCAATTTTTAGTTCTTCAATGGAGATAAAAAAAGCAGGAGGTGTGCAATACTTCTTTTGCAGACTTCACCATCAAGGGTGGCGATGCCTGCACTGTTAGCTGGGCTAGACCTCTTCCTGTGGTTGGAGGGGGGAGGGTGGGGGGTTCCGAACGGAGAGGTGAAAGAAGGTTTTGGTCAGCCGTATTGACACTATGGACATGGCCAGGTTGAGTGCATCATCAAGACCAGGCAAATGGAGTTTCAATACCACCAACTTTCCATCTGGAGAAGGCACATGATGATGATGATGATGAACACTAGCATAGGTATGACTGATGGCTGAGTGCAAAAAATTGGATTTCACATTCCCCTCCCCTCCCCCTTCCCCCATTTTGTTCCTCCTCTCCCATGAATGCGCTGCTATCTATTGAAAGAAAACGACTGATATCTGTGACACTACGATATAGTACGGTGGCGGCCTACAATATATATATATATATATATATATACATATATATATATATATATATATATATATATATATATATATATATATATACTCTCTTTTAAGGGCATGCATCTTTCCCATCGCAACATATGCCTGTGAGACCTGGACACTTAAACAAAACAGATGAGAAATACATAAATGCCTTTGAATGTAAATGCTACAGAAGAGTCATTCAAAATTCATGGACACAAAAAAGAACAAATATATCCATACTAGAAGAACTTAATATTGAATAAGGTTGGCTAGTAAAGAGGATTAAAGAGAGAAAACTTAAATTTGTTGGACACATTAAGCGTCATGAGAATTTAGAAAAGACAATCTTGAAAGGGTACATTATAGGAAAAGGAAAAAGAGGAAGACCAAGGCGAAGATGGTTGCAAAACATCGTTGATAATCTGCAAATGGATGCATCAGCAGCAGGGCATCTTGCTTACAACCGAGAGGCCTACAAAAGAGCTGTTAGGGAGGCAAAGTTCCTCAAGGGGCATGCAAATGACTGTCTAAATGACTCGTGTAAAGGAAAAGCTTACACTTTATATTTTCCCCCCTAACTAGTGTCCCATTGCAACGAAATTTTCTGACCAACAGCAACGTTTAGAGAAATTGAATTTCAAACATAATTGTGTGATCAATTGCATTAACTTACCTCTCCAAGGGAGGCAATACTCACACTAAGTAGGGGGATCGAAATGAAAAGTCGCACTCCCGAATAAGGCGTGTGCCCTCATCTTGCGTAGATCACAGCTGTACAGCGGCGCCGTGCCCTCATCTTGCGGTGATCACAGCTGTACAGCGGCGCCTCACTGAGTGGATTAAGTTTTGGACTGCAGCTTGGGGCAAGATTATTCCGGGCACGTGTGAGGTCGTTTTGAACCTCTCCAAGACTGAGGTGGATTTTGGCACGTTTCCGGCGTGAGCGTCAAGCTTGTCTGTCAGATGTTCGATAGGGCTAAAGTCAGGTGACATTGCTAGCCATGGTGGTCAAGCGTGTCTGTCAGATGTTCGATAGGGTTAAAGTCAGGTGACATTGCTAGCCATGGACGCAGAACATAAATATTGTTCTGATGGAGAAATGCCGTTGTTGCATGAGGGGATGTATTGTCGTGGATCTTCTTCTTCGTATGCATTGTCTGTCTATATCTGCAGTCCTGTTTCTTGGATAAATTTCACTGTTTGTTTTTTTTTTGTTGTTGTAATTCATGTGTGAAACCGTAGAGCTTATCTTTTTAGTAGTTTCACTGGACCAGTAATTACTTCTCAGTGTCTCGTAGTTGGTGCAGTTCTGGAGGATATGTTCCACAGTTTGGGGCACCTGGGCACATATACATAGATTAGTAGTACCAACCTTAAACTTTGTATACATATGACTTCGTAGTCGACTGTGTCCTGTTCGGATATGGAAAATGGTGACTTGTTCCTTTATGTTTAGCATGCGATAGTCATCATGTGATGGTGTTTTGGCGCCCTGTAGGTTTTTATCACGCTTTTCTTCTGGTTATATGTGATCGGTATGTCTGGTTGCTCCATTTCAATGCTCTCTTTGGCCAGACGGTCAGCTTTCTCATTGCCTGGGATCCCACAGTGGTAGGGAATCCACTGCAAGGTGACTCTGTGTTGTGAGCCAATTTTTGACAAGGCATCCTTAAGGTCTGGTAGTTTGTTGCACTGAAGAGCTTGCAGTACTGATCTTGCATCTGTGAGAATTACTACGGGGCAGGTATCAATTCTGGAGTCTGATAGTTTTTCAACCGCAGCAATAATTGCCCTAACTTCTGCATCATAGTTGTTGCAGTATTTACCAGTGGGTATGGAAATCTTGTCAGTGGTGTTGTTTGGATATTCAATATGTGCTCCTGCCCCTCCATTCTTTATGGCATTGTATGCAGATCCATATGTATACACACGTATCCAGGTGTCACATGGATATTTGTCATCTAGTAAACTACGCGTGGCCGTTGATCTTACAAGACTGTTTTGCATTTCATCATTCTGCACATCTTTCACTTCAGATTGAATAGTTATTTGTGTACAATCTGCTTCTTTCCATGGTGTATGCTCTGGTACAGATGATAATGGTGCGACTACAGTTGGAAGGTCAGGTATCAGCTTACGCATACGCTTGGCCTGATGAATGAAGCTGATCTTTTAAGCCGTCTTAGTGCCAAGTTATTGTATCTCTCCTTTAGCGGATGGCTTACAGGGCTGAGGAATTTCTCTCCCAAGGTCATGACATTTGTGTCTCTACGTTATTTTAGCGCTTGAACACCAACTATTTTCTGCATTTCTACTACTGGTATGGACCTCATGGCACCTGTGATAATCTGTAGTGACTGATTTTGTACCTTGTCTAGATTATGCAGCGTAGTGTTTGATGCTGTGCACCAAGCTGTTGAGCCATATTCTAAATGTGGTAGAATACTTTGCTGATATACATTCTTTAGGATTCTTTCACTAGCTCCCCATGTGATTCCACTCAATTTTTAGATGAAAGAGTGAACAGAGTGGCAATTGATTTCTTTGTGTTGATACTTACACATCATTTGTTTGTCCATAATGTCAAGATGTTTGCTGCTCTTTGGAGTCTCTATGTACCAACTGTCGCGTGTTCATCTGTACACCACATAACTAGATCATCTGCATACAGTGCCGCTTTGATTCCATAGGGAAGTTCCTTGACCAGGTCATTAATGAATACCAGGAATAGTGTAGGTGAAAGGACTCCTCCCTGTGGTAGGCCATGTCGCACCAGTACTTTCTGGCTTTTGTGACCATCCATTACTACTCTTTCTCTTCTATTGTGTATATAGTACTTTATCCAGCTGTACTGTCTTCCATTCACATTGGAGTTTCTTAGTTTCCACAGCAGACCTTTTTTTAACTACTTTATCAAAGGCTTTCCTCAAGTCTATCCATGCAGCTAGTACAAGATTTTTGTCTTGGAAGGCGTCCTCATCTTCTTCTGAGAGAGATAGGTCACTTGATCTTCTGTACTGTAGTACTGCCTAAATCCTGCTTGTTGTGGAATGAGAAGGTTTTCAATTTCTAGGTACCATTTTAGCCTCAGGTCAATGATACGTTCTATCGTTTTGCATAGGCAGCTAGTGAGACTGATTGACCTTGTAGTGGATGCTGCATCGCTGCTTTTCCATGACTTTACAGTAGTACCATGTTTGCTTCCTTCTAGATATGAGGTAACTTACTTGTGCTCCAGCACATATTGAAAATATCCAACAGCTTTCCCATTGCTGCCATTCCCAGGTTCTTGATAATTTCATTGGACACTCCATCTGGTCCTGGTGATTTCCTTGGTTTCAGTTTACTGACTGCTAGGTCTAACTCGCTGTGTGCGATTGGTGCATCCATGACCTCCACTTTTCTGCCTTGTTTCTCTTCTTTCTGTGGGTCAATGGGCACTACGCTCTTTCTCTGGATGGATATCAATGTTGCAGTCTTGTGCAAACATGCCAGCACAGTGATCTGCTGTCTGCTTACCTGTAAGAGTTTTCCCAACCTCTGTTAGTGTAATCTTTGTACTTCTTCCAGTGCTCTCATCATTTAACTGTTTGATTAGTTTCCAGAGTTTACTTCCATCTTTTTCAAAGTTTAGGGACTCTATTTTTTCTCTCCAACTTTCCCGTCTGGCTTGCAGCTTGGCTCTCTGAAATTTGGCCTTAGCATATGTTGGTAATTGTGATGTTCTTGGCACGGTCTATTTTCTACTTGCTTTCGAGCTGTTTCCGCGTCATCATGGAATTTTCCCAGCTTACTAGACTAGTATGGTTTATAATCCCTACGAGCTCTTCTGGGAATGGTTTCACGAGCGGCCTGAAGGATACAAGCATTGAATTCCTTCATTATGCTGTAAATATCCTTACCTTCTATGGACAGCTGTCCCACCAGGATACTTGTACGATGTTCTATCTGGGGAGAAGGCTACTAGTGTTAAGGAGTTCATTTTCTGTTGTCAGGAAGACTGGTCGATGGTCGCTACCTCCAAGTTGTTTTCTATCTTTGCGTGTAATATTCCACTTCAGGTCTGGAGAGTGGAATGCTAGATCTGGTGTTGAGGTTGTAACCCAAGCCCCTGAGTAAAATGTTGGGGGATCCATTGGCTGGTTGATCAGGAGAAGTCCATTATCATCCTGCCGGTTCTAAATGTCCTCTCCTCTCTTGTCTATGTGGTCATAGTCCCAGCTCTGGGAATAGCTGTTAAAATCGCTATAGACCGTCAGTCTCTCTTTATGTGGGATTGTTTCTAAAGCAAGTGGGCGGTCATTAGGACAGTAATAGTTAAGGAGGTGGAAGTCTGTATTACTGGTTTTTAGATGGATCATCTGGTATTCAACGCCTTCCATGTACACTCCCACTTGACAAGCGCTGATGTTATTCTTAACAAGTGTGAGTTCTTCTTTTCTTCTGTCCTAAAACTGATCTAAAACACTGGTAGACTGATTTTAAAGGAGCCATCTTTGGTTAGGTGTGTCTCCTATATGCAGCATCTACTTACCTGCTCTGCAAAGAGTATGTTCTCTAGTTCTGCCTTTTTGCTACAGCCATCTCTAACACTGCTAACACTCTCAGCATTCCATTGCATTAGTTTAAGTTCTTGCTTTTTGGCTGTTTTCTGCTGTTGTCTTTTATGGCCAGTAGCTCTACTCTCATGTCTCCTGGCTCCACAAGTCGAACTGAGAGGACCTCCAGTAGCGTTGGGTGGACCCCTTCGAGGTAGTGGGCCCAGCACTGCACCTGCCTGGTTAGTCTTCACTGGGGGAGCACTATGTTTAAAAACTGCAGATAGAGACATTTCATTAGCGATAATGCGTGTTACCCCAATTTTTGCGATGCGCCTTTTGGCTGGGTACCTCTGACTTCAGCACCTTTTTTTGCTAGGGGAGACTGTGGTCTTGGTCGGACTGACCTGAAGACAGTGGTGTAGGCTGGCCTGGCCAAAACTTTGTTTTCCAGCCTCTGGTGGCTGTACTTAAACCCTTCTCCTGTCAGATCCAGCGTTCAATGTTTTATGGCCAGACGGCTTTGAGACAGTTCCACAGAGACACTCCGACTTTGGTATGGTGAATCCGATGAGTGCCTCAGCGATATCCATTCCCCGCCACCTACAATCTGCTGGCTCTATTTTGTTTACATCAATTCTGGTAGCCATTGTTGTAAAGACCCATAGCCTTGTCACGTCCTGGATTCATTGGATTCACACCAGATCTTCCTCATCCCCACCGGCGATCTCACTGTCCCCATCCGTCTACCAGCCTGACATTACATTTTACAAAGATAACAATTACAATTATTGTTGATTGCTACAGGTTTCTGGGCTATAGAAGTAGGTCAGAGTTTTTAAGCAAACAGATCTATATTCCATGTCTCACAAAGACTATGTTAAGATAAGTGTGTTCTTACACACAGTTGTTCCCAGGGGAATTATCGTAGATAAAAGTAAAGTCCGTAGTTTTGATAAAATGGCTCACCGTGAGGTGTCAGGACCTTGTGTATGTACCGCTGTGTAATGAAGTTCCTACGAAATGGTACCGGCTCTGTTCTAAAATTCTCTGTTATTCCCCACTCTCCCAACAGAATGATGATGCCCCCACCCCCACCCCACCAAAGTTCATGGTCTCTAGGATGCAGTTATGAGCATATCGTTCATGTGGGCGTCTGCGACACATCCTGATCCTACCATCATGCCTTTCCATCACGTGTCTGGACTATTCATGGAACATCCTGATTCTACCATCATGCCTTTCCATCACGTGTCTGGACTATTCATGGAACATCCTGATCCTACCATCATGCCTTTCCATCACGTGTCTGGACTATTCATGGAACATCCTGATTCTACCATCATGCCTTTCCATCACGTGTCTGGACTATTCATGGAACATCCTGATTCTACCATCATGCCTTTCCATCACGTGTCTGGACTTGTCAGGGAACATGACACACTTCGACTGCCTCTGCGGATATCTGACGTTTACATTCGTCCGCTTAACTCTGTGGCATGGGTGAAGTCTAAGACTGTGGACAGGGTGGCGTGGGTGAAGTCTAAGACTTTGGACAGGGTGGCGTGGGTGAAGTCTAAGACTGTGGACAGGGTGGCGTGGGTGAAGTCTAAGACTTCGGACAGGGTGGCGTGGGTGAAGTCTAAGACTGTGGACAGGGTGGCGTGGGTGAAGTCTAAGACTTTGGACAGGGTGGCGTGGGTGAAGTCTAAGACTTTGGACAGGGTGGCGCTGGTGAAGTCTAAGACTTTGGAAAGGGTGGCGCGGGTGAAGTCTAAGACTTTGGACAGGGTGGCGCGGGTGAAGTCTAAGACTTTGGACAGGGTGGCGCTGGTGAAGTCTAAGACTTTGGAAAGGGTGGCGCGGGTGAAGTCTAAGACTTTGGACAGGGTGGCGTGGACGTATGTTTGTTTCAGTCGGACGATGTAAAACAGAGTTCAGGGCAACGTGTCTGTTACGATGCCAGTTGTTGTCTTCTGGGCAGGCCGGAGTCGCTTCCGTAAATGAACAGTTGGAATAAACCCATTCTGCCTTTGAGAGGCCACCCTGACCCTTGAGGTCTCTGGTAACCCCCTGATAGATGAATACATTGTTGCAATAGATACACCGTTAGTCGGGAGATATTAAACATCCGGGCAATAGTTGCAATCTACGTTCCGGCACTTAGATTCCGATAATCTGACTTCTTTCTGATTCTGTAGGATAGAGCGTGATGGGAAAACTGCAGTGAATCCAAGATCTGACGGTGGCGAACTCAGCGCTATGATCTAGTCTTTAGAATGAGTCATAAAATTTCATTTTCAACATATTTACAGATCAGAAATAGGGAAAAAAAAAGACATTTCAGGTGATTTTAAGTGAAATGCAGTTTTTCGTGAGAAATGAGAAGTGAGTACTGTTCACGTCTTATTATCACTTTCAGTGATTAAAATGTAATCACTGCATTCAAACTGAGTGAGCAGTTTTCAAAATATACGCTTTTCAAAAGTGTTGACTTTCCTTTTGCAAGACAGTATATAGTTAGCAGTCCATTGGTGTTAAAAGTTTGAAAACCACTGGCTTAGAAGGTATCTGTATAGTCAAACCTGCTAGAAGCTCTGACACAGGACATGCACAATATCGGTCTGTGGATGAAAAATGAAGGAGGTAATGAGGGATGAGAGAGAGAGAGAGAGAGAGAGAGAGGGAGGGAGGGAGGGAGGGAGGAGACAAATAGAGATAAAACAGAAAATTAAAGCAGCAATAATGTGCTTACGGAAAAAAAAATGAAACAAAATATTCAGGATTTTAAATATCCCCAGAAAAATTGGATAATACTGAAAATCATATGCAAAAGATGCATCGACATGTGATTTTAAGACCATAGCAATCACGGGAAATATGGGAGGAACAAAAAGGCGAAAAGAAGGATACTGAGAGGAAAAAATCAGAACAAACCGACAAAGGAGCATATAGAAGCACATAAGAACAGTACATAAGAGAGAAGCAGTATTACCAAGCCCACGGAGTGAGTGAACTACTGTTTAGTTATTTATTCAAGGCCTGAAGCAAGAATGGTTCAAGGAAAATGTGACCACGAAACATTTGTTTAAACACATTCATCAAGCACTTTCATCTTGCCACCCTATGTTATTTAAGATCACAAATGAAGAAACTGTGAACATTTTCACACAACACAAGGAGAAGTCACAATGTAACTGCAGATCAGTCGATGTAACCACGTGTATCTGTCATATTCATATACAATGAACGAGTCTTGAAGATTTTATATCTTTTGGCATAAAAAATTGGCAAAGTCTAAACGTAGCACGTAGTTATGTATGAAAGAACTAATGTACCAGGCCTTAATACAGCATAAAGTTGTATATGGATAAGGTGACCATACGTCTCGCTTTAAGCGGGACAGTCCAGCTTTTTAGATTGGTGTCCCGCCTTCGCTGAAAGTCTTGGCAAGGCTCACAAATGTCCCGCTTTGAGCCTGCTAAATTTAAAGTTTAATAAAATCTGTAAAGAAAAAAAAATCCATTAATGTTGAAATGGCGGTGCGTGATCTAATTTATCAGAAGTATTTATTATTCTTTTATATATATATATATATATATATATATATATATAAATTTGTGGTACACATTAATTGGTTGCATCAGAAAATGATCTTCACTTGTTCTAGAAACGTTGAACCAATCAGATTATATTTATCTTCCTCGTGACTAAATTAACCAATCGCAGAGTTAGTGGAAAAGTTTGAGGGCGCTAAATGTATGAGCCAGCCTCAGTTTTGTATGGACAGAACGACTGAGAGGGTGCTCTGGATGTTTGTCAAGTTAGTTAGTAGTATTGCTATTTAGTTATTAAGCAAGGAGCATTTAACGTGCGTTATTGTGTGTTTACTTTTATTTCTTTCACTGACTTGCCAACTGAACATTACATGGCAGGCTAATGAACATTTCACGTCCTTTTAAACACTGATGATAACTAAGCGCGTAAACAGAATCAACAACTAGAGAGTGATTTTCCCTTCATAGAGAAGACGAGAATCGACAATGTTAGACTGCCATGTTAGATGCGACACTTGCAAATCTGAATTTTAAATTTCTCACGGTGGCAGACTGGATATCACAAAACACCTGAAGAGTGATCGACATAAGGTAGCTGTGTCAGCTGCGCTATCCGCCCGTCCCGTGACAAACTATTTCCTACCAGCAACGAATGTTTGGGAGCATGGAAGCCACGTTAGCAGCTGCAGAAGGCACATTTGCATATCACACTTTATGTCACAATCACAGTTTTCGCTCAATGACTTGCTCCAACAAATTGATTCAACATTTGTTTGAGCCGAATTTTATGCGCGGGCGCACAAAATGAGAGGCCATAATAACTAACGCCCTTTTCCCATTTGTCATTGACCAATTTCAAGAAAAATTGAATAATGCAAAATGTGTGACAATAATGACAGATACCTCAAATCACAAAGATATAAAGGTGCTCCCGCTGCTTGTGAGATATTTTGTGCCGTCATTGGGTGGAGAAGTTATTACATTTGCAGTCAACCGCTGGCGAAACATCAGACATAATTTGTGAGTTTTCTACTTAGCGTGCTGAAACAAAATGATCTCATTACAGAATTTGTGGGATTCTGTGCTGACAGTGCCAACACAAACTTCGGTGAATTCCACCACAAACTTCGGTGAATTCCACCACAAACTTCGGTAGTGTTTAAAGAAAACGACAAAACGACGTATTTGCGAAATTAAAATCTTCGATTGGAGAAAAGCTTGAGGAGATTGTCTGCGCAGCTCATATTGTCCACACTGCAATGCAAACGGCAGCCGAAACTGTTGTTGTGAAAATATATTTCTACTTTTATATTTACAATGTTCGTGAGGAAAAACTGATGGAATTCTGTGAATTTGCAATGGTTGAGTACCAACGGATTCTAGAATACGGAAAAAACCAGATGGCTTTCACTAATGCTAGTAGGGGAGAGAATCATTAAGCTCTTTCCTGCCTTGAAATCCTATTTTTTGTCTCAGCAGATGTGCCCTACGGTAATGCGAACTTTCTTCGAAAATCATGTGCTGAGTCGTGGCTCTTCTTTGTTCACAATATTTCTGCCAATTTTCATGCTGCTGTCCTAAAAACTGAGAAATAATTTCAGCACTGAAAGTGCCGTCTACAGCTGACGATCTCATGCAAAAATGCAGGGACAAGAGCAGAACCAACTTTGTTCCAAAAGAGGTGAAAATCCAGATTCGCTGCATAGAAAACGAGGGTCAAGTCAGAAAAACGGACGTGATGAATATTACCACCAATTTCTATGACAGTTGTGTTGAATATCTACAGGAAAGAGCGAACCAATTTCAGTATTTGAGTGGCTTCTGTTGGGTCGCAATGGGACATCCACCTTCTTGGGAAAATGTTCAAATAAGCCTCAACCTCTTTGGTTCAGAATTTCCAGATCTTGAAATCAATAACAACGAACTGTTCGATAAAATCAACAATATTTGTAGATTTTGCTCCTGCAGAAAATATTTCACACTGGAACTCCAAACAAGCAAAAGCTGATATCCGGCAGGAGGAAGTGTTTTCCCATTTCCCAGCTGACTCTGTTGCGTGTGTTGAATTACAAAAAACAACAACAAAATATGGAATTTATTCTCTGTCTGTCTGGGACTAACCCACCCACTGAAAGAATCTTCTCATACATAAATACGATATGGACAAGCCAAAATAAAACGCGACTTAGCGTCAAAACTCTGAAAGCGATGCTTATGGTTAAAGACAACTTTGAGGGCGCATGAAACTCAGGCCAGAAACTCCACGACACGCTCGTCCAGAGCCCGGATCTACTAAGAAAAATAGATTCCTCACGGAAATATTACCCGCCAACTTCAGAAGATTCACTACCAGAGCAGCTGTGATGACTACTAACTGCTGTCGGCTTGACACTAAGGTACGGCTCCTTTATATTGAGCTTTTAAAAATCTTTTATGTGAACATTAACACAAAACACTAGCTATTGGTGTAAAAATTACTGAAGCGAGCATACAATATTTTAAGACTTTCGGAATCTGAGTTTGACTTATATAGACTGTAAAGGTTAAAGAGCAAAATTTGCTTTAGGGGAGGGTGGGGAAGGGGAGGGTGTGTGTGTGTGTCCCGCTTTGGTTTGCGAAAAAATATGGTCACTTTATATACGGAAAGACTGAACTATCAAGTGTAACATAGCACAGAGTTACATATAGGAGGTATGAGCTATCAAGAGTAACATAGCACAAAGTATATATGAGGTCTGAGCTACCAAGTGTAACATAGCACAAAGTTTCTATAAATAGGAGGTCTGAGCTACCAAGTGTAATATAATGCAAAATGTTTGTATATGGAAGGTCTGATCTACCAAGTGTAACATAGCACAAAGTTGCTATATATAGGAGGTCTGATCTATCAAGTTTAACACTGGACAAAGTTGTTGTATATAGAATGTCTGATCTACCAACTGTAACATAGAACCAACCCTAACCCTACCAAGAGTAACACAGCTTAAAGCTACATATAACAGGCTAAATCTGCAAAGACTTTCAGAGACCTCCATAGATTAAAAATATAAGGCAGAATATATGATGATATTCTTCTAGATGTTTATTTATTACTCTGATCTATCTTTGTCAGTGTTATGTGTCTGATATGACTACACATTTCTCTTTTATACTTTATCATAGGCGACTACATATTTCTCCTTTATATTTTCTCCAACTGGAAATTTTTAACAGTTAATTCCCTGCGTTTTGCATGGAAAATGAGCTAATGATTGCTAACACACTTTTTAAACAACATCCAAGAAGACTTTACACATGGACATCACCTGATGGGAAAACCACGAATCAAATTTCAGTGCACAGAAGGTGGAGATCAAGTATAACATCAGCAAAAACTTTACCAGGTGCTGATTGTGACACGGACCATGAGTAATTAATAGCAGACATGAAGATAAAGATAAAAAAGACAATTACGAGATCAAGACCACTCCGCTTTGATCTTACAAAAATAAGAGAACAATACTGTATAGAAGTGAAGAACCGTTTCGAAATCCTGATGGCTGTACAGGAGGAGATGCCACCACATGAATTGGGTACGCAGGCCAGAGATATGTTAATAACAACAGCTAAAGACATGGTTCCAGTAAAGAAAACACAAAAGAATGGATGGATTACAGCAGGCACACTAGAACTGATAAAACAACGTAGAGAAATGAAGACGCAATGGAAAGTGACAAACAACAACAAAGAGGAATATAAATCTTTAACAAAAGAAGTACGAAGAACATAAGAATTGACAAAAAACAATACATACAAGATTGTTGTGAAAGAATAAGAAGGACATCAGAAGTGTGGAAGAGATAGTGAAATGTTTAAAGAAATGAAAACGTTGACGAGAAATATCACATCTAAGCTAAATGTAATTTGTAATAAGATGGGGAATACCTTGACAGAGACAGATGACATTGTAGAAAGATGGAAGAAATATTGCAAAGGAATGTATGAAACAACTGACTGTGAAAGCAGAAATCAACAGTGTGAATTATTATTGGAGGAGAAAGAACCTGAACTGACAACAGAAGAAGTTTTAAGGGCAATAAAGAATCTAAAAAATGGTAAATCACCAGGATGGGATGAGATAACAGCAGAACTTATTAAAGCAGGAGGAAAGAAATGTGCAACAATCTATCATGCACTGTGTACAAAGATATGGCATTCAGGTATTTGGCCAAATGAATGGAAAAGAACTGTATTCGTACCACTGCCAAAAAAAAGGATAACCTGAAATTATACACAAACTACAGAACTGTTGCCCTGATTTGTCATGCCAGTAGAATTCTATTAAAAATCATAATGGGTATACTTCGTAAGAAAATAGAAGAAGTCAATATGGTCCAAGCTGGTTTTAGGCAAGGAAGAGAATCAAGAGATATTATATTCAGTATAAGATTAATAACAGAGAAATGCAGAGAGTTTAATGTGAATCTATATTTATCTTTATAGGCTACTCAAAGGCATTTGATTGTGTACAACAACAGTAATTTTGAGAAATAATGGAAAAAATGGGATTTCCAACACATTTGATACAATTAACATCACTGTTGTATCTAGACCACCAGGCAGCAGTAAAAATAAATGGTGAAACAACAACTTGGTTTGACATAAAACAAAGGGTCCGTCAAGGGTGCATATTTTCGCCTTACTTATTTAACTTAAATATACTGAAAATATAATGAGGAATGTTAGAGAAGATGTAGACAAAGAATATTACAATGCTATAACAATTGGAGGTTATGAAATACCAGAGATTAGATAGCGTGATGACACAGTGTTACTGTACACAACACAAAAAGGAATGGAAAAACTAATTATATCTGTCCGTAAGAACAGCGAAGAGCAAAAGCTCTATCGTAATCCGAAGAAAACTAAATTGATGACAACGGACAAAACAAACAAGGCAGCTGATATATGTATCAAAGAGGAAAAATTGGAAGAAGTGGAGAGTTTTGAGTATCATGGATCACTACTAACTTATTAATAATGGAGGTACACTGAAGGAAATTAAAAGGAGGACATCTATCGCTTCTCAGAAAGTAAAACAACTAAAGAATCTGTGGAGAGGAACAGACAGAACCACAAAAATAAGATTTTTAAGGGCATGCATCTTTCCCATGGCAACATATGCCTGTGAGACCTGGACACTTAACAAAACAGCTGAGAAACTCATAAATGCTTTTGAATGTAAATGCTACAGAAAAGCTCTTCTAATATCATGGACACACACACATACACAAAACAAATATATCCATACTACAAGAACTTAATATTGAAGAAGGCTGGCTAGTAAAGAGGATTAAATAGAGACAACTTAAATATTTTGGACATATTAACGTCATGATAATCTAGAGAAGACCGTTTTGGAAAGATACATAATGGGAAAAAGAAAGAGAGGAAGACCAAGACGAAGATGGCTGCAAGACATTGTTGATGATCTGCAAATGGATGCACCAGCACCAGGCCATCTTGCTCACAACCAGGATGCCTAAAGGAGAGCTGTTAGGGAGGCAAAGTTCCGCATGGGACGTGCAAATGAATGAATGAATGAATTCTCTTTCTCTTATTTGAATTTTCTCCTAACTCAAAAGCAATGATGATAATGATGATGATGATGATGATGAGTATTATGGTAATTATGTTCTTAATGGCCATTACTTCTCCATCTACTGCTGTTTTTTTTAAATTGTTCTCTTAATTATTTGTTATATCAAGACGTCTGTTTCTTAGCCATCTCTCTTTATCACAGATGTCTGTTTCTACGTGTATCTGTCATATTCATAAATCTTATAATGCGAAGACAATCTCCTGATATAAGGAATTTCTCCTTACCTTTCGTGATATAAAGAAATTCTCATTACCTATCTAGATGTAAAAAAATCTCCTTACCTCTCCTGATACAATGAAGGTCCCCTTACCTCTCTAGATATAAAGAAAATCTCCTTACCTCTCTAGATATAAAGAAAGTCTCCTTACCTCTCCTGATATAACGAAGGTCTCCTTACCTCTCTAGATATAAAGAGAATCTCCTTACCGCTCTAGATATAAACAAAGTCTCCATACCTCTCTAGATATAAAGAAAGTTTCCTTACCTCTCTAGATATAATGAAAACATCCTTACCTCTCCTGATATAAAGAAAGCCTCCTTACCTCTCCTGATATAAAGAAAGTCTCCTTACATCTCTCTCTTATCAATCTCGAAGTTCCCGTAATTTTCTTGTTTGTTATTCATCACTTTTTTTTCTTTCTTTCATGAATGTCTTTCTCTGTCATCTCACCATATTCATCTTCCTAAACTTATTATATTCATTTTCCCGTAGTTCTGTTGTTGGTGATGTTGTTCTACGTCCCCGAGGCTGCCAGCTGGATAGCCTTAGCAACAACAGCACCAAAGATGCTCCAACTCAGAAACTGTATCAAACTGAAGGTGTATTTACAGCGACTAGATTGAAGACCCAGAAATGGAAGCTTCTAAACAGGCTCCACCACCATGAGAAGCATGCATAGTCTTAACCTTTGTAAGCTTGCTTCTGGGAGCACCAACGGTTAAGGACGTGTATCCAGCTCTGGTTTGCCTTGGTCCTAATAACAGTGATGCTAGGTAAGGACGTGTGTCCAGCTCTGGTTTGCCTTGGTCCTAATAACAGTGATGCTAGGTAAGGACGTGTATCCAGTTCTGGTTTGCCTTGGTCCTAATAACAGTGATGCTGGTTAAGGACGTGTATCCAGCTCTGGTTTGCCTTGGTCCTAATAACAGTGATGCTAGGTAAGGACGTGTCTCCAGCTCTGGTTTGCCTTGGTCCTAATAACAGTGATGCTGGTTAAGGACGTGTCTCCAGCTCTGGTTTGCCTTGGTCCTAATAACAGTGATGCTGGTTAAGGACGTGTCTCCAGCTCTGGTTTGCCTTGGTCCTAATAACAGTGATGCTGGTTAAGGACGTGTCTCCAGTTCTGGTTTGCCTTGGTCCTAATAACAGTGATGCTGGTTAAGGACGTGTCTCCAGCTCTGGTTTGCCATGGTCCTAATAACAGTGATGCTGGTTAAGGACGTGTCTCCAGCTCTGGTTTGCCTCGGTCCTAATAACAGTGATGCTAGTTAAGGACGTGTCTCCAGTTCTGGATTGCCTTGGTCCTAATAACAGTGATGCTAGTTAAGGACGTGTGTCCAGTTCTGGATTGCCTTGGTCCTAATAACAGTGATGCTGGTTAAGGACGTGTCTCCAGCTCTGGTTTGCCTTGGTCTTAATAACAGTGATGCTAGGTAAGGACGTGTCTCCAGCTCTGGTTTGCCTTGGTCCTAATAACAGTGATGCTAGTTAAGGACGTGTGTCCAGCTCTGGATTGCCTTGGTCCTAATAACAGTGATGCTGGTTAAGGACGTGTCTCCAGCTCTGGTTTGCCTTGATCCTAATAACAGTATGCTTTCACTCTAGGAAACTCCGTCTTTGAGAAAAAGACCCTTTCTGCCAGCTTTAAACTCCATTCTGACATTACTGGATTGTCAATTTCTTACGAAACTTCCACATTCCAACTCCCTTTTTAATTTGTTTCAAACATTCTCTATAAACACTTACATTTTCATCTCTTAGAAACAGGAGCACAACACTTTCCAAGATGGAGTTCAGGTCAGTTCATGACCTGAGTCACGGGAAACAACCGCTTACACGCGAGAAACTCCGAATGTTTTAGACTTGGCTGTAAATTGAATTTATCAGTCAGACAAGGTTTAAAAAAAATGTTTCATGAATTTTGGACACATTCTTACATAAAAACGAGTCTTCATGACCGCATTTGGCGACCTGTAGGCATGAGACAGCTTGGGGGAGAATTAGCCAATCATTCACACTCATGCCTGGAAATGAGAGGGCCGGATTAGATTGTTTCATCTGGATTAAGGAAAGAGATTTGTATGAGGAGGCCCTGATCCGATTCTGAGGAGGTGCTTAATGTGAGAGGAGAATTGAAACAGAAAGGTTTTCAGATACTGGCTGTTTGTAAGAAGTGTTGTCTGTTGTCACAGTCAGACTTTTACGTGAATGCTGAAGGGAGGGACGAAGTGCTGCTGGTGGTGATCTGTTTACGTTTGTGATAAAGCTGAAGAGACAAACTGCGTGCAGATTATTTGGTTATAGACACAGGCTTTCATAGACTTGATTTTTAAATCGTCATCATCATCATCTTCTTCTTCTTCTTCTTCTGCTCTTAGATTTTCTGATGGCAGTCCTCAGATTTCTACGGCAGATCAGAGAATTCTACCTTTCAGTGTTCCCCCGTCCTCTCTATTAGAAATGTCTAAGCTGAACAGGTGATGCATGTTTTAAGAAGACTCATTTCTGTTGCCGAAGGAACTTTATGGCGTTTGTTCGAACCTTCAGTCTCTCCCTCTGCTTGAAATTAATTTTACATTTATTCTCTCTCTCTCTCTCTCTCTCTCTCTCTCTCACTCTCTCATCCTGTGAGTGCCGAAGACGCATAGAGCTGCTGGTAGCAAAATACTTCCACAACTGTCGGCCTTCAGCTATCTCCGTAGCTGTCTCCCACGTGAGTCATTCGTTTACCGGCATTTTCTCTTCTGTATGTCCCCATGTCTTTTTTTTTTTTGGATAGTCCCACGTTTCCTACACCCTGTGAAGTCCACATTAAAGCTGCCTGTCGTAAAGATCCGTCTGTTATTTTCATAATGTGCCCAGTCCATTTCCAGTCACTGCCGACTGTGGTGTCATGTCTGTTTCTCTTAACAAGAGGTCACTACTGGTAGCATTTGGTCAGAATACTGCTTTTATATTATGTGGACACGTGGTTTGGAAGGTGTCAAGGGTACGTGGCACAGTCTGCGTCATTTCCAACATTCGATCCCATATTGTGCTTGGAGCTCTTAACGTTAAGTTCAAGAACATTCGCTGATTAACCTGTGATATGATAAAAATATCTAACCTGTCCAAAAATGAAGGACAAAGAAATGAAAAGTATATGTATATGTTTGTGTGTGTGTGTGAACATGGCCTTGTGAGTAATGATTATAGTTGTTATTATTATTATTATTATTATTATTATTAATACAGGAAAAATAGAAGGAAGAAGATCAAGAGGAAGACCAAGAGAAACGATACTGGACAGTCTGACGGGATGGTGTGAGAGGAGATCACCAACTGAACTGATGGCCTGCATGAAGGATCGGATACTCTGGAGAAGCATAATAGCCAACGCCAGTCGGCACGGCACCTGATGATGATGATGATTATTATTAATGAATGTGATTATGAAAATAAACTGGAAACAAAATAGTAACATCGAATAGCGACAGAGACAAGTAGGTAGGAAATGAAAAGAAAGGTATAAAACTTCCAGGACACTAGAACAAGACGCGGACAAAAGTAAACAGTGGAAACAGTGAACAGAAAAAGACGAGACTCAGTGACGCTGAGATTTAGGTAATTAATACAAAAGAAGGACGTCAGAAAGTAGGATGGTCCAGTGATAACAAAGCGGTGAATGGATGTTGACATGTGTAAACAAAATAGAAAAGACAAATAGAAAAGACAGACACAATGAAAAAGCCAGGACACCATAAAATCTCCGACATGAAAGAGCAAGATAATGACTTAGGTAAATAACAATTGTATAGACGAAACTGACACAGACTGACACGCATTAGAACGCGACTGCACACGGTTTTTAAATAAAGGAGTGACCAGCTCGGCCAGCTGACTAATTAAATATTTAGAGGCGTGCCCTACTGGATAATTGACTTACCACATATAAGTCAGGAGGCAGTTTGAATATATATATATATACATATATATATATATATATATATATATATATTCAAAGAAGAATATCAACAGCTGCGGAGTTTTATACCTGAGCAAGACATACAGCACCAAAGTGTCTGTTACTACAGAAAATCCTGTGACATTTTCTTTAAGTCAACTTATCTAATTATAACTAACACTTACTTGTAACACAGACCAGAGACGCGAATGTAAAGAGCCCACAAACATAAAAACAAACACCAATTTTCAGATGTTTCTCCAACACTGTGACGTGGTCTTCTGGTGTGACGTTCGTCCTCAACATGGCCGTTCATTCGAATGTGTCGCCGTCACAGGGTCCTGCGAAGATGAGCACTTGCAAGCTGTGGTCAAGCATTTTCATGATCTGGTTCGCCTTCACTTTTTCTGACCCCTGTCCATTCGCCCCAGGACTACTGTCGGTGTCGGGGGTAGGGGGTGGGGGGGCGGGGCTATAATTGGGAGGTAAAGAAGGGTCCTATCTGGCCACTATATTACGGTAAGCTACAGGTAGCTCACTAATATGTCATTCAATCTGGCCACTATATTACGGTAAGCTACAGGTAGCTCACTAGTATGTCATTCAATCTGGCCACTGTATTACGGTAAGCTACAGGTAACTCACTAGTATGTCATTCAATCTGGCCACTATATTATGGTATCTCTGAAGTTGTAAAGGCTACACTCGGAAAGACGTGAGAAAAGCTCTCAAAATGTACCAAAATTTAACTCCAAATATTCATATATTTTTTATTTTAATACGGCAACAGAGGGTGAAATAACACGTCTCTTGCTTGGCTGATTTATTTACTTATTTATGAAAAAAAAATGCTTCAGTTTTTTTCCTCCTTATGTCATTATAGTAAGTTGATGTCATAGGCACTGATTATGTTTCCCCCTCCTTAAGTCACTATAATAAGTTGATGTCACAGACACTGTCTATGCTCTCCCATCTTTTAGACGTTATTATAAGATGGTGTCATAGGCACCGATTATATTCTCCCATCCTTTAGTAATTATAATAAGATGGTGTCATAGGCACCGATTATATTCTCCCATCCTTTAGTCATTATAATAAGATGGTGTCATAGACACTGATTATATTCTCCCATCCTTTAGTCATTATAATAAGATGGTGTCATAGGCACCGATTATATTCTCCCATCCTTTAGTAATTATAATAAGATGGTGTCACAGACACTGATTATATTCTCTCATCCTTTAGTAATTATAATAAGATGGTGTCATAGACACTGATTATATTCTCTCATCCTTTAGTAATTATAATAAGATGGTGTCACAGACACTGATTATATTCTCTCATCCTTTAGTAATTATAATAAGATGGTGTCACAGACACTGATTATGTTCTCCCCCCCCCCCCCAGTCACTATAATAAGACGGTGTCATAGACAATGATTATGTTTTCCCTCCTTTAGTCATTATAACAAGATGGTGCTAAAGACAATGATTATGTTTCCCCTCCTTTAGTCACTATAATAAGAAGCTGTCATAGACACTGATTATGTTATCACCTCCTTTAGTCACTATAATAAGAAGCTGTCACAGACACTGATTCAGTATTCCCCTCCATTAGTCACTATAATAAGAAACTGTCACAGACACTGATTCAGTATTCCCCTCCATTAGTCACTATAATAAGAAACTGTCATAGACACTGATTCAGTATTCCCCTCCTTTAGTTGCTATATTAAGATGGTGTCATATAAGCTCTCATGGACCCCCCCCCCCCCAACCCTCCCTGGGGAAAGAGGAAACAAGGAAGACCTATAAAGAACTGCTTCAAAAGGTCGACGACACATGTAGAAGGATAGAAGAAACAACACAGGACAGAAATAGATGGAGAACCCCTGTTAATGATATATGCCCCAGATATGGGTAAAGAAAGCGTGGAAAGAAGGTGTCATATAAAGTGGGGCTTTTGTTTGTCTGTTTGTTTGTTTGTTTGTTAAAGATGTAAAAAAGACCTGTTTGTCATTTGTAGGATTTTGTTGTTGTTGTTGTTTGTTGCCAACTAAGCACCGGCCTAGCGTGCAGACCTCAGACGGGTGCCATATTGACCTTTGGGTGGCATAGTATTATTATGTTATAACTGTTATCTCAACCAATATTTACCTCGTGCGCATAACAGACTGTCAACGGACTTGAATGTATTCGCATATTTTATGCAAATGCGGCCCGATGTAACAGATAGGTCTCCTATCTCTACCGCGTCTCTGGCCTTGATTTAATCAACCTTTTCATCTTCGGACTAGTTTCCCTTTCCTTGCTCTCTACCTGGCGTGTAAGCTTGCATGTTGTGCCACATATCCTCCTCATCAATATTGTTCCTCCAAGCGTGTAGCACGTCCGTGTATCGCCTGTGACAAAATCAATATCAATATTATTAGCAAAGATATCAATATTAAACCGCTTCGCTTCAGGTGAGACTGGCTGTGAACACATTCACCTCAGCAACGCCATGTTATGGAACACCGCTTTCAAATTATCTAAGATGCGTCCCACACTTGCCTTGCCTGTCTACACTCATGTAAACCTGTGTGCGTTCTGCGTGTATGTTTTGTGTAAAGATATTAAATATTTCAACCAAATTCCGGCATTGTTGACAAATGTATGGAACTATGTTTAGGAAGGATAAAAACTGAGATAATTCGCTTTTTCTAGTTACGGAATTTATTTGAGTGTAAATGCTACAGAAGAATTCTTCAAATATGTTGGACACAAAAAAGAACAAATATATCCATACTACAAGAACTTAAAATTAAAGAAGGCTGGCTAGTAAAGAGGGTTAAAGAGAGAAAACTTAAATATTTTTGACATATTAAACGTCATGATAATCTAGAGAAGACCGTCTGGGAAGGGTTCAAAATGGGAAAAAGAAAGAGAGGGAGACCAAGGCGAAGATGGCTGCAAGACATCATTGATAATCTGCAAATGGATGCATTAGCAGCAGGACATCTTGCTCACAACGGAGAGGCATACAGGAGTGCTGTTTGGGAGGCAAAGTTCCGGAAGGGGCGTGCAAATGACTGTCTCAGATACAGAAATTAATGTTGCCAAATTTTGAAATGGCGGAGGACAAATATCGACTGTGGCTCTCTGTAGGCCCCTCCCCCTACCACCACTACTAAGTATTCATATCAGATAGTGACATGCCAACAGGTGTAGGCGGTCATCTCTCTCCATCTCACCCGATCCTCCGTGTCTCGAATCAATTTGATGGCTGTTTTCCTGCCAACCTTTGCAGTTAGCCCATTCAGGTACTTCTGTCTTATGATCAATTTTTCGAGACCTTCACGTCTGCTGAGCTGTCCGTGAAATTTTGATTGTCTTTTCTTCTTATGTTCGGCTCCAGTTTGAGATACTCCTTTGGTGTAAAACTTCATCATTTGTCTCTCTGGCTGCCTTGTAGGATTAAGCCTTATGTCAGGTCGGCGGAAAGCAGAAGGGAAACCACCGCTGTCTAATCTCTAGTTAGTCTTAGATTGAAATCTCGCAACTAGGTACTAAATTTAAAATAAAAAAACTTACATATTTAAAATAACCTACACTTACTATGGGTGCTGCGGTGGTGTAGTGGTTAGCGCACTGGCCTACCGATTTCGATTTCGAACTCGGGCGGAATTTTTTTCAAACCAACTGGCATCGGTGTCAACTTAGCCTTAAATGGGTACCTAGGAGTTTCGTTAGGAAAACAAAGGCTTGGAGGCCAGGTGCTGGCATCCCTACCTCAAATGCTATAGTGGCCTAGAAATGTGAAGGCTCTAACACTTCACACTGCTATGCCATGTAAATGATACTGGACTTAGAACACTTATTATCCGACGTTTCATGGAACACAGTTTGAGAACCACTGCAAATATGAAGGAGAAAGCGGCTCTTTTTTGTTGTTGTTTTGCCTTTAGATGTATGTATAATATGTTAAGATAAGACTTCTGTTTCTGCATGCCCACATATGCTTTCCTATATGGAAATGAACGGACAAGGAACAAAGAAAAGCGAAGATCACTAGATGCAAGCGAGATATGGTTTCTTGGAAGAATGTTAATAACTTCATGGACAGGTAAGATGGCATTCAAATAATATTTAATAAAAGTAAACAAAATAGAAAAATGGAACTAAATCTAAAAGAAAACGGCAATCATTAGACAGAATAACAAGAAGAAGAGGACTTTAAAACATCATAACAAACTGAAAATTAAATAGGAAGAAATTCAGGGAAAGGTCAAGAGAAAAGATTGTCAGCGGTCTAATGCAGTGGTTTCTAACCTCTTCACATCCAGGAACTACTTTTCCGATTGTCAGCGATCTAATGCAGTGGTTTCTAACCTCTTCACATCCAGGAACTACTTTTCCAACTATATATAGGACATTCTTGTATGCAGTATCGCAGTGAAGTGAACTATATATTTTTGTTATTCAGTGCAAACCATTTCTTACCAAAATCGATAGAACAGCCTGAGGCCATCCATGAAACTTTCTTCACAGTGTGTAGTAAAGCAGCAAATGAAGACAGCATGACATCAGATGTTACTTGTTGGTGACAAAAGTATGACTTCATCTTATGAGACTTTTTGCTGGCTGGGTTTAATGTGACATTTGTTTGGTGCAAGTTTACATTTATAATTAATCGGATGAATGTTTTCTCAAGATGGTTACAGAACAAAATTTCCCTTGGCAATGTACTACCGTACTCGAGGCTAATCTAGCCCAGCCCACCCCCCCCCCCCCCATCATGACAACCAACCCAGGTTCTCTCCTCCTTGGTACATTGTATGCTAATTATGGATAAAACCTCAAGCATTCTTTCAATACAGCAATACACTGACGTGCAGTACAAATCACCAAGTCTGAAATTACAAGATACAGTATTTCCAATCTCACTATTCACCATAGCAGCACATGCACCTGACACTGACGTCAACGTGACATCAAGACGTGTGTCATTATAATGGACGAACAATTGGATGAACAAGATCAATGCAATGCAAAATACTTCAAGCAATCTTCAAAGATAGAAAAACATGTGGATGAACAATGTTCATTCTATGCAGTGTAACTAAGCATAGTATCACATGATAACGACTTCTCAAGTTTGTATTGAAACCTAATGGATCTGCGGTTCCGGGCTCTCTTGGCCCTACACGTAGCTTTCACTATGAATATAATGTACAATGGCACCTATCTCCCGCAGCTATCGCTGCCATGACACACCTCCATACAACTGCTTCTGCAGCACACGATCAGTTTACATGAGAGGATAATAAACAAATCATACATGGTGCCCATCCAATATACCGATAAATCACACTGATATCATACACAGAATTTCAATGTCGATACGTAAATACAAGAACCCTACATCACAGGTTAATTCACAACTACATAATCTACACCATATGAGGTGGGCTCGGCTGAATATACTAAACACCCACAGTAATATAAGCACAACGAAGACACTACATCGTCGGCCATAACCTCGATCTATAATCTGATGCAAGTCAATGTTTCAATATACATTCTCTCCCCCCCCCTCCCCCACCGAAACAAACTGCCAAATCATGTGGCCTATGACATGGTCATGGTCGTACACCCCTCGATCCACGCGTGTATCGTCCACATTAATACACAAATCACGGCTTGGAGGCACGACATTAACGGCTGTAGGACATACTCCGACAGTAACTTAGGTTCTATATTTCTACAGCGGTACCACGTTGAAGGGCTTCAGCATTTCATTGGACGATTCAAACAATATTTAATGCGAACATGATAATGATTGATCTGTGTGTGTGTGCAGCTGATGATGATGCCACCTAATAGCCCGAATTACCGGTGGGGCACGCAAGAGTGCAGGGGCTGGCAACAGTTACTCAAGCACAATACTTTGAAAAATATAAGATATTCTCTTGTCTGTCTTCATTTCTGAAGAAGGTTACCTTTAACACAAAAACACCGGGGGCTAGTTATGAAAGCCAGCAGCAGAGTCTCTCTTGACTCTTATCTCACACACCAAAAAACCTCCCAAAACTCTTGCTCTTTCATTTCTAGTGCCTTTGAGTTCCTAGTCGAAAAAATAGTCAAAAAATCACCTTGACATGACAACTATAAACTTCTCCAGGCTTCTCGAGTGAGGAGGTGATCAACTCGGTCGACTCAACTCTTTTGCTCCTGAATTAATTTCCTTTCTTTACCTGAATAAATTCTGACGAGAAATTTTGGTAGAACGAAGCTGGAAAGATGTTGCTGTATTCATTCATTCATATTACATGTCCTTTCGAGGACGCTGTCCCTCTCACAGCCTCATTGAATGCAATACGGTCTTGCGCAAGTTGATCAGCGTCTCGCAATGACACATTCAGGTTTTCCGTGATGTCCTTAGTCCATCTGCGGCGAGGTCGTCCCTTGTCTCTTCTGCCGGGCACTTATGCCTTCTACTATCAGCCTCTTCAAGCTATTGTGTCTCTTGATTTGGCCGAAGTTAGTGTAAAATTTAGAAAAAAAAAGTGTGTTTGCTTAGATATGTACGACTTTTCATTTAATTAAATTTTTCCTGAATATTGTTTTGAGCATTAACTCTAAGAGGCATGCAAGATCTACCAACACTGCCAGTGTTGTGTTGGAGGGAAGGAGTTAAGTATGTAATTCAGATATGAAAAACACGGGACAGAATTCCCATGAAAAACAAGGGTTAGAATTTCCATAAAAACAAGGGGCAGAATTCCCATGAAAAACAAGGGACAGAATTCAAATGAAAAACAAGGGACAGAATTCCCATGAAAAAACAAGGGACAGAATTCCTGCGGAAAAACAAGGGTTAGAATTTCCATGAAAAACAAGGGACAGAATTCCCATGAAAAAGAAGGGTTAGAATTTCCATGAAAAAACCAAGGTACAGAATTCCCAAAATCTTAGAATGCTACACCTGATAATGATCATAGGATCACAGGTTCGGAAATGCTGGTTTAACGCGATTGACGCAACAGAAAGCCACCAGCTGAGCTGATGGCCCGACTATTTTGGGAGAAGCATAATCAATAACGTGATCTAGAAGATATGCATGTCATAACAGCAAGAGAGTCGTCAGCAACATGGCTAGAACAGCCGTGAGATGGACACCCCAGGGAAATGAATGAATGAATCTTTATTTTTAAAGGGTAAAGAATTGGGCACGCAGGCCCGTCTTACATTCTGCCCTTCATCATTCCATCTTTCATTCTTCCCACACACTCAATTTAATACAAGCATACAAATTACATTAGGAAAAAAACATATCAAAAGAGAGTAAGATTAAACTATTACATTCAAAGTAAAAGAGAAGAAGTAATTAACCTAATAAAATAGCTCTCTCACACACGCATAAACGCACACACACACACAAACATATACATAAACAAAAATACATTGTCAGTACAGATCTTCTAACACATGATTTTTTTAATACAAACATTAAAATAATTTCTAACAATATCTAACAAGTTACTTTTCGAATATGTCATTGTAGTACTTGATGGCTGGTGAGTCATGGGTTGAGAGAGTGCTGGTTATTCTATGGAGAGAAAGAGAGAACGAGAGAAAGAGAGAAAGAGAGAAAGGACCAAAGACTCATTGGGGGAGAACTGTAGAAGTAGAAATGAGTAGCACGCAGCACATCTGGGACAGAATACAATGGCTGGCCGCAGTCCGTGTGAGGTGGAGAGAATTTGTTGCTGCCCTGCAAGACGTCGCAGGGGGTACTGAGCTTAGTCGGTCGTCTACCATGGACATGGATGGATGGATGGATGGATGGATGATCAATAATTCTTGTCATCATGACATGATGATGACAAATTCTCAGAATAATGTACAAAATCTACCTTCACGAAAGTGAGGTGACCCTGTGATAGTAGCCTGGGGGGGGGGGGGGCGTGATTACGGTAATCAGTAGCGACTTGCCTTTCGATCCCGAAAGCATGGGACGACCCGTCCTTTGGAGCAAGCTGCGCTACTGCCACACGGCACGGTGGCACTGAGGAAGAATGTCTCCAGCGACGGGGAATATCTGCTTGATGGGTGACGCACACACTTTCCACACAAACACATACACCTGCCGGTGACTTAAGATAAAAGTCAAAGGTAAAACTCCCCGTTTCCATGCCCATTAAGTCATACTGGGGAATACAGTGCCAGGTCCGTGTTATCTTGACCTCCGGCGCATGAAAGTGTGATGTGGTCATTTAAGGCAAAATAGAATATTTCGTATAGTTCAGTGGCACCAAACAGGGTCTTGATCAGACTCCGCAGTCAGTAACAGAAAGGATTTAGCTAATAAAAACACACAAAAAAACTTCCTGAGACGAAGGCATACTACTACCAAAGCTGAGCGACACGGAGGTCAGCCACCCTTGGCTGACTGCTTGCGCTACGGGTGGTTGGCTAAAGCCGGGCAAGACCCTTTCTGCCTCACATGGATACCCTTAGAAACAGAGAGGAGTCTGGCCTGGTGAACTTATAATAATAAATAGGTGTGGACTATCATACTACTGAAGAAGATGAAGTCGAAGTTCTTTGTTGTTTTTACATCGAGGTCTCACGCGCATTTTTAACCACATTGACTCGACTAGAGCAAGTCCGACGAAACGTTCACTGCATTATTTAATCCTGACATTTAAGGTATCAGATTCAACAGTTGGTAACATCGCTTGTACTAAGATGTAATATGACATAATCTTCGTTAGTTTCGTCGTTGAAGCACATAATCATTTCTTCACAATATCTCACTCTGTCATATTCTACATACAGCATTTTGTCAATGTTCTCAACTTCAAGATATTCTACACTTGACAAGAGAACATTCCCTAACTCAGTACCGTATCAGATCTGCAGCACGTGGTCGACTAGTTTCTCGTCTAAAATCACTTTACTCGAAGTTCCAAAAGTATTAAATCTTCTTAATCATTTGAACCACTTGAAACACATCTTCAGTCTAATACTACTTCTGATTCTATAGGGTCTCGTTCTCGTTCTTGTTCTTCTGTTCTTCTCTTGTCTGTTTGAGTCTCTCTGACAGTCTTCCTCTGCCGTCTCAATCGGTCTTCGCTTACTGACCGTCTTTGCTCGGACGATTCCCCACTCGATCGTCCCTCTCTGTCTGCTGTTCTTCTCTGATCGTCTGATTGTTCTTGATTGTCCCTGATTGTCCGTCATTCAACCTGCCCCGTGACTTATATGTCGTAAGTCAATTGTCCAAATATTGCCGATAAATATTTAATTGGCCAGCTGGCCAAGTTGGTCACTCCTTTATTTAAAAACCGTATGCAATAGCGTCCTAGCGCTAATAGGTGTCATGCGTGTCATCTGCATCAACTCCGTCTGTATAATTGTCATTTACTTTAATCATTATCTTCCTCTTTCATGGAGGCGGCTTTATTCTGTCCTCGCTTTTCATTGTGTCTGCCTTTTCCATTCGTCTTTTCTATTCTGTTTACTTGTGTCAGTGTCCAGTTATAGTACTGTCACGGAAGTTTGTTTTTCTACCCTGCTTTAATTTTCCTATTTACTTTTTCTGTTGCTAATAGATCTTACTATATGCCTACAATATATTCATAATCATATCCATTAATAATAATAATAATAATAATAATAATAATAACTATAATCATTACTTACAAGATCATGCTACAAATAGTGTTCGAAATGGGAAGGTGAAACAAAGTCTGAACATAGAACAAGACGAAATTGGGACCTTACAAAGTGTATAGCGTCGACTCAATGAAACCTCTGCTCCAAGGAAGAAGAAGAAGAAGAAGAAGAAGAAGAAGAAGAAGGAGCAGGAGCAGGAGGAAGAGGAGGAGGAGGGGGAAGAGGAAGAAGAAGAAAATGGAAGAAGAAGAAGGAGGAGGAAGAGGAAGAAGGAGGAGGAGGAGGCTGAAGAGGAAGAAGGAGGAGGAGGCGGGGGAGGAAGAAGAAGAAGGAGGAGGAGGAGAATGAGGCGGAAGAAGAAGAAGACAGAACGAAATAGAAGCATGTTTTGTTTAAAAATGTTGGAAAGATGAAGAAGAGAACTAAAGAAAGGCAGGCAGTAATCCGTTCTAAAGATCACTGATACTCAGGAAACAAAAGACAGACCAAGCTGGAGGATCACTGGAACAAACAATCCCTGGATATGGGGGCTCAGGATGATGATAATGCGCACACAAGCCTATTATAAATTGCCGGGTATTAATGTGAAATATACATGAACTAGAAATGTTAAAGCTTGAGAGAGAATGGAGAAAGAGAGAGAGAGAGAGAGAGAGAGAGGAGAGGAGAGGCAGGTAGAGAGAGAAGGAAAGGAAGTCATATAAGTATTTGGTCGATAAGCAATGTCAATGTGTATCACAGAAGTGTGTGTAATATTAGGGGAAACGTTAGACTGAGTCACTTGTCCGGTGCAGTCAACTGTGTCCGTCAATATATCCCGGCTGTGCTCTATGCTCCTCTCCGGACCGATTATGCAAGGAAGCACGCTTGTACTAATGTACACGTGTAGAGTCATGTACACGTACAAATCATGGACAATTTGAAGGCGCTGTAAAGAACCTCGGAAGCAAGAATCGATTCATGTGAGTAATATAAGAGATTATTATTATTATTATTATTTTAGCAGAAACAATTAAATATGGCCAGCACTGGGTCTTACTTCATGTTCTAGCCCGGTAGACAGGCTGTAAAACAGCCTGTTTTCTTACACGCCATGATGTGATGAGACTGCTGTATTTACCGGCTGTGATCAGGTAAGTTTTGACAGATGTGTGCCAGTCAATGTTAGCCGTCATTCTTATGATTTATAGCTAGAAAAATGACCGATTTCAGGGATGATACATTTCATTCTTATGATTTATAGCTAGAAAAATGACCGATTTCAGGGATGATACATTTCATTCTTATGATTTATAGCTAGAAAAATGGCTTCTTTCAATGGATGATATATTCTGAAGTTGACACTTCATTAGATTCTATGTTGCTTAGAAAAAAAATGTTGATTTCAGGGCGGTTGAATTCTACATTTAACACTTCGTCAGACTATTTTGCTTAGAAAAAGTGTTGATTTCGGGGCAGTAATTCTAGATTTAACACATCTCCCGACCTTGTGTGCTTAGAAAAATGGTCGATTTCAACTGATTGTATATTCAGATTATAACACTTCGTCCAACACTACACAATACTGGAGAATAAGTAGAAATTTTGATAGAAGTAGATTTTTTTTCTTTCAAACGACCTGTCTGCAGTTTTGAGCAGCAAAGGGAACATGTCAGCTGTTTTCGCTGCAGTGCTTCTTCTTTTCTTTTCTTCTTCGCTCGCTTCTAGCATCAAGATTGCCCCGTGATCCTACTGAATTTACTCCTATGGTTCTCGCTATAGTCTCATTTATGATGGAGGCTCAGAGCATCGTAGGGCTTGGGCCTATATTCTCGATGGGTCACAGAGGCGGTATTACGTGACATTGTGGTGGGTCCTTTCTCTACAACATCGTGAGCAGAACTGAACTCATTCATACGTTCCGTCATCCGAGATCCCGTGACAATCGAAACAAGGAGAGAACTCTTTCCGTGCTCGTATAAACAGGTGAGTTGTGGTCTAGAACTTTTTAACCACGTTAACAGGGTTTCTCACCAAAAAAAAAAAACAAACAAACAAAAGTCTGTAACAGATCAGTGTGACTTCAGCAAAGAACAACAGACGTCAAATCACATCCTCCAGAGTTGCCAACTACACAGCCCTAGGACCTGGCCAGACCTCAGCCACCAGCCCCTTACAAGATAAGATCTATGGTGATGTAGAAAACCTGAGACGAGCTGCCTCATTTGAGGGAGAGACTGGTGTCGATGTCTGAACAAACAACGACTTTGACGAAGAAGAAGAAGAAGAAGGAGGAGGAGGAGGAGGAGGAGTAGGAGTAGGAATAGGAGGGTGATGATGATAAGACGAACGAAAAGAATTACTTTATCCCAAAGGACTAAATTATTCTGACACAGAATGTAAGATATGAATCTGCTTGAAAGATCTTCCACACAAAAATAGTCCAACAAAGAGCAGATTTACAATCGTTTGATTGCTTGGAACAAAACTTATGCTACTGAGTAGTTAAAGCTCGGGCCGTTGAATGAAGTGATGCAGTTCAAATCCTTTTAGCTATCTTGAAATATTTTATTTACTCTACAGATAGTAGTATCGTGCATCCATTCTTGTTATTTGATTAAGAGAAAATAGATATTCACGTCAAGATTAGTTCTGCATACCTTGGACTATACGTGATTTTTGTGCACCCAGATGCAAAGGACAGACATTTGTGGAAAACCATTGCGGAAGCCCCATGTGCCCTGTGAACTTAAGGCTCAGAGAAAAGAGAGACAGAGAGAGAGGAAGAGAGACAGAGAGAGAGAGATGCGTAATAATAAATAATAATAATAATAACACTAATAAATAAATAAATTAGGAAGAAGAGGAAGATATCACAAGTACATAAACGTAAGTGCAGCATCAGACGTTTTCACAGACATGTCTGCAGTTACTACATAAAGTAGACAGGGAAAAGTGGGGTGCATTTCATCACCAGTTTTACCTGATATATACAGTGGACCCTCGAAAGTCGAACGGTTTGAAACTCCAACAACTTGAAACTCGAACACCAAAAATTAAAAAAAAAAATTTTTTTTGGAAACAAAATCCGGTTTGCAATTCAAACAGAAAGTCGAACAAAAAACAAACGCAGCCACTCGAATGAAAACAAAAAATAATGTGGTCAGTTTTCAAGTGACTTCATTGTGTGGTTTTCAGTTGTATTTTTACTAGCGATTTCTTTGCATTTTCGTTTTATTTTATCTTTAAAATTACCCATTTATGATAGCACCAAAGAAAGTTACCAGCGCTGAAAAAGCTTAAGAGGAAGAAGGTAATGTCGACGATAGAAATGAAGAAGGAACTTAATGAGTATCGGAGTTGACTGTTTAATAAATGATGGCTAAGCCGTCGGACCTGATTGTTTAATAAATGATGGCTAAGCCGTCGGACCTGATTGTTTAATAAATGATGGCTAAGCCGTCGGACCTGATTGTTTAATAAATGATGGCTAAGCCATCGGACCTGATTGTTTAATAAATGATGGCTAAGCCATCGGACCTGATTGTTTAATAAATGATGGCTAAGCCATCGGAGCTGATTGTTTAATAAATGATGGCTAAGCCGACAATAGCCACCATACTAAAGAACATACAAGCTGGTAAAGCGGCTACTATGGCGACAGGGGTAAAATCCCTTACCAGTAAAAGATCCCCAGCAGTGGAAGAAGTAGACAATCTTTTGAAGGTTTTGGATAAAGGTAAGCTTTTGGATAGATGTAAGGTATTGGATAAATGTAAGTTTTGGGATAAATGTAAGGGATGGATAAATGTAAGGTTCTGGATAAATGTAAAGTTTTCGATTTAAGGTATTGGATAAAATGTAAGGTTGTGGATAAATGTAAGGTTGTGGATAAATGTAAGGTTGTGGATAAATGTAAGGTTTTGGATAAATGTAATGTATTGGATAAATGTAAGGTATTGGATAAATGTACGGTACTGTGTTGTCATTAACAACAGTTAATGTATGATTTAATATGTATTATTAATATGTATCCTCTATTATACAGGTTTAAATAACCGGTATTTATACTTAAAATGTTTTATAATGGTTAATTGTTGTTTTTTTTTGGGGGGGGGGGTGGTGTAGGGAGTGGAAAAAAAGTAACCAGTGACCCGGTTTTGACTGGAACTCCCACTGGCCAGAGACGGGGTTTTTTTTTTAACGGAAATGCCCAGTCCTTCGAGTCCGTCGCTGATCAGGTATATAAGTCGAGAAGAGAGAAGTTTAAGGGATTCCATAACCTGAGCACGTTGGAGTCCAGCGACCGTGTCATTGTTCAGACGTGGACGAAGGTGGTCATTCGATAGATGGAGGCTGACATGTGTAGTTTAGTTGTGTGCATTTGCAATCAGGGTTGAACTCATATTATTCAAGGAAATGTTTTTTTTTTTAATGATTCGATAATGCATGTTGGAAATATATGGACATCATGTGCATAGGATTCGTTTGATTCATGTTGCCTTGTGGATCAGAATTTTGTAAATACAAGGATCGTGATTTTATAAAAAAAAGAAAGGATTGTTGTTTCGTGCTCCTGTTATTTATATGTAAGGTGTGAACGTATGGTGTAGTCATCCTTCCACCACTCAGTACGACGGCGACAAGATAGAGTAAAAGATTGAATAATCCTCCTCTTTCAGATAGTATAACATAAAATACTACAGAGGAGGGGGGGGGGGTTGTGGGTCTGGAACGGATTCATTCAATTTATGTTATCTCCATTGGGAAATTAAACTCGAAAAGTCGAACAATTTGAAAGTCGAACGGCCTCCCGGAATGGAGTGTATTCGACTAATAAGGTTCCACTGTATATAATGTATACGTATATACATATAACATTATATTTATTGATATATATATGTATATATATGTATACTTATATATAATAAAATAACAAGACAAAATAACAAGAGAGAGACAAACTTACAAACTAGAAACCAGTGAGATAGAAGGTATATAAATCACTTACAACCACTGAGATAGAAGGTATAGAAACCACTTACAACCACTGAGATAGAAGGTATAGAAACCACTTACAACCACTGAGATAGAAGGTATAGAAACCACTTACAACCACTGAGATAGAAGGTATAGAAACCACTTACAACCACTGAGATAGAAGGTATAGAAACCACTTACAACCACTGAGATAGAAGGTATAGAAATCACCTCAGCAGCTGACTGGATTTCCAGCACAACAAAAGCTAACACACAGTCAGCCACTTTAGATAAATGACTGTTTACTGACGAGCACGGCCTGTGGTAGAATACGTGATGTTCGTCAATTTACGATGGTTCAGCTTATGATGTTTCGACTTGGTGATGCTGCGGCAGCGAATACGCGTTCAGCAGAATCTCGCTTCTAGTAGTGAGCCGTTTGATGTGTCTTTTCTCGTCTTGTCTTCAGTCTAGCTGGGACTGCGACCTGGTGTTCTCTGCAGCTGGTTTCCGTGGAGGTGTTGAGGCGCAGAATCGTTTCGGATTGGGAGCGGGTCATGGCAGCCATTTTAACAGTGCCAGGGGGTGTGCAATGCTTCTTTAGCAGACTCCACCACCACAGGGACCACGGTCAATCCCTGTCTCATTAACCCTGTAAGACCTGTTACTGGTGGTACCAAAGGAGAGGTGGGATTGGGTATTCACCAGCTTTGTTTCGCCAGCCCTGAAGTTAGCATGTCAGCCATGGGTTGCCGATTGTCAGGTCGGGCGGTGTCTTTGCTACACAGTGAAAACAAAAAAAAAAAGCAAAACTGTGGAGACAAAACTTGATATCTGCAGGAATAACGCTATGGGTTATGAACCATCAACAAGTGTTGATTCTACCAGCTATTCTTGGGCCTCATCTGACGAGAGAGAGAGAGAGAGAGAGAGAGAGAGAGAGAGAGAGTGATAACCCTATCGATGCAGCATCCCCGTCACCCAGCAGTTAGTTTTAGTTTTAGATCAGTTCTTCAAGCAATCTTCACGCCCAGTGTGTTTTCCGATGTGGAGGTTAATGTTGAGTCCATGTAGTCATTGTGTTGTTCACTTTCAGTACGGTATTCAGTACATTACATGAGACACAACAGCCGAGAAACACATAAATACCTTTGAATGTAAATGATACAGAAGAGTTCTTCAGATATCGTGGACACAAAAAAGAACAAATATATCTATACTACAAAAACTTAATATTGAAGAAGGCTGGCTAGTAAAGAGGATTAACGAGAGAAAACTTAAATATTTTGGACACATTAAAGAGAATTTAGAGAGACCATCTTGGAAGGATACATAATGGGGAAAAAAAAGAGAGGAAGACCAAGGCGAAGATGGCTGCACGACATTGTTGATAATCTGCAAAAGAATAGATCAGCAGCAGGACATCTTGCTTACAACCGACAGGCCTACAGGAGAGCTGTTAGGGACATGCAAATGACTGACTGACATGAGATATTGTAAACTTTATTGTAAGACAGGCGTCCTGTTGGATGCTTATACGCAGCTGTAGACACAAAAAAAGTGCTCTGAGCACGTTTAAAGTAAGCTAGGTTAAGCTAAGATATTCGGTAAGTTAGGTATATAAAATCCCAAGTAACTATATTTTCAACTTACTGTTGGCTTCATCGGAACATAACCTCCATAAGTAAGTCCAGGACCACCTGTACTGAAGGCAAGCTGGAAGGACACGTCAACATATTCATTTCAGTTTGCAAAATATAGAAAAGTGAAGGGAAAAAAAAACCCAAACAAACAGTGCAAGTCGGCAGAGCGCGATATTCGCTAAACCTCCACGCCAAACACTCATTAGCGAAAAAAACAAGTAGCAGACGGCAAAACAGACCGAGAAATGGAAAACAGACGCCGAGAAACCTAGACAGCAACATACCACCTGATACCCACTGCTGTGAAGTCCAGGTATATCTATACAGGTAAAAACGACATATAATAAACAGCGTATTTGTACCAACTTAGTGCGCTATCGATATTACACCAGGGCGGCTTCGGAAACATGCCTGCGAGATGAAATGCTGCAGATGGGCTGTCAATCTCATTTCTTGAGAATCCGGGTGAGAAATGATGCTATCGTAGAAAATGAGAGGTGTCAGAGCGTTAAGTCCACAAAAAATACCCCCCAAAAAAATCAAGACGGCTGCAATGCAAAATACGCGTATCACGCAGTCAAGGCACATCATTACAGTGCATCACAACCTGGTAATATCAAAGACGGTCAGCAGGAAAAGGATAAGGTTTAAGAGGAAGAAGGCGCCAAAAGAGAAGATGCTTGGAGAGGTGCTGAGTACCACTGCCCTGGCAATACGACCTTAAACTGCAGTTTATCACGAGAAGTAATGACAGCAACATGTGGAAGTAAGTAAACAAGCAATGCTAGTAGAACTACTACTACTACTACTACTACTACTACTACTACTACTATTACAATTGCTGCTGCTACTACTACTACTACTACTACTAATACTGCTATTACTACTACTACTACTTCTACTACTACTGCTACTACTACTACTACTACGACTACTACTACTACTACTACTACTACTAATACTGCTACTACTACTACTACTACTTCTATTACTGCTACTATACTACTACTGCTACTACTACTACTACTGCTACTACTACTACTACGACTACTACTACTACTACTACTACTACCGTTGCTGCTACTACTACTACTTCCAGTACTACTACTACTACTACCACTTCTAGTACTACTACTACTACCACTTCTAGTACTACTACTACTACTACTACTACTACTACTACTAATACTACTACTACTTCTAGTACTATTACTACTACTTCTAGTACTACTATTACTACTACTACTACTACTACTTCTAGTACTACTACTACTACTACTTCTAGTACTACTACTACTACTTCTAGTACTACTACTACTACTACTAGTACTACTACTACTACTTCTAGTACTACTACTACTACTTCTACTACTGCTACTACTACTTCTAGTACTACTACTACTACTTCTACTACTGCTACTACTACTTCTAGTACTACTACTACTACTTCTACTACTACTACTACTACTTCTAGTACTACTACTACTACTTCTACTACTGCTACTACTACTGCTACTGCTACTACTAAAATAATAATAACAAGAAGAAGAAGAAGAAGCTGGACATTCACAGAATATCCCCTACTTTTCATTTATTCATTCTTCTGCATGTCTCTTGCGGAACTTTGCCTCCCAAACACCACTCCTGTAGGCCTCTCGGTTGTGAGCAAGATGGCCTGCTGCCGATGCATCCATTTGCAGATCATCAACGATGTCTTGCAGCCATCTTCGCCTTGGTCTTCCTCTCTTTCTTTTTCCCATTATGTACCATTCCAAGACAGTTTTCTCTAGATTATCATGACGTTTAATGTGTCCAAAATATTTAAGTTTTCTCTCTTTAATCCTCTTTACTAGCCAGCCTTCTTCAATATTAAGCTCTTGTAGTATAGATATATTTGTTCTTTTTTGTGTCCATGATATTTGAAGAACTCTTCTGTAGCATTTACATTCAAAGGCATTTATGTGTTTCTCATCTGTTTTGTTAAGTGTCCAGGTCTCACAGGCATATGTTGCGATGGGAAAGATGCACGCCCTTAACAAATTTTTTTTGTAGTTCCGTCTGTTCCTCTCCACAGATTCTTTAGTTGTTTTACTTTCTGAAGAGCGATTGATGTCCTCCTTCTAATTTCCCTCATTGTATCTCCATTATTAGTTAGCAGTGATCCAAGATATTCAAAACTTTCCACTTCTTCCAGTTTTTCTTCATTGATACATATTTCGGCTGCCTTGTTTGTTTTGTCCGTTGTCATCAATTTAGTTTTCCTCGCATTAAGATAGAGGTTTTGCTCTTCACTATTCTTAGGGGACTGATATAATTAGTTTTTCCATTCCTTCTTGTGTTGTGGACAGTAATACTGTGTCATCAGCATATCTAATCGCTGGTATTTCATAACCTCCAATTGTTATGGCATCGTAATATTCTTTGTCTACGTCTTCTCTAACATTCCTCATTATATTTTCAGTTTACAAGTTAAATAAGTAGGGTGACAATATGCACCCCTGACGGACCCCTTGTTTTATGTCAAACCAACTTGTTGTTTCACCATTTATTCTTACTGCTGCTTGTTGGTCTAGATACAGTGTTGGAAATCCCATTTTTTCCATTATTTCCCACAGTTTCTGGTGTTGTACACAATCAAATACCTTTGAGTAGTCCCTAAAACCTAAATATAGATTCACATTAAACTCTCTGCATTTCTCTATTATTAATCTTATACTGAGTATATGATCTCTTGATCCTCTTCCTTGCCTGAAACCATATTGAATTTTTCTTCTATTTTCGTACGAAGTCTACCCATTATGATTTTTAACAGAATTTTACTGGCATAACTAATCAGAGCAACAGTTCTGTAGTTGGTGCATAATTTCAGGTTACCCTTTTTTTGGCAGTGGTATGAATACAGTTCTTTTCCATTCTTTTGGCCAAATACCTGAATGCCATATCTTTTTACATAGTGCATGATAGATTGTTGCACGTTCCTTTCCTCCTGCTTTAATAAGTTCAGCTGTTATCTCATCACATCCTGGTGATTTACCATTTTTCAGATTCTTTATTGCCCATAAAACTTCTTCTATTGTCGATTCAGGTTCTTTCTCCTCCAATAATAATTCACATTGCTGATTTCTGCTTTCACACTGAGTTGTTCCATACATTCCTCTGCGATATTCCTTCCATCTTTCTAGAATGTCCTCTGTCTCTGTCAAGATATTCCTTATCGTGTCACAAATTACATTTAGCTTAGGTGTGACATTTCTCGTCAGTGTCTTCAGTTCTTTAAACATTTCACTATCTCTTCCACACTTCTGATGTCCCTCTATTCTTTCACAACAATCTACTTAGAAAAGCATATTCTCTTGGAAAACCGCTGCCCCACTTTAGCTGGAAATTATCTGCACTTTCATCTCACTCATTTGTGTGTTTATTTTTCAGCTACTATCACCACTGTGGTCCACTGTTGTTAGTATTACCATCACCACAGTGCTCCGCTGTAGTTAGTATTACCATCACCACAGTGCTCCGCTGTAGTTAGTATTACCATCACCACAGTGCTCCGCTGTAGTTAGTATTACCATCACCACAGTGCTCCGCTGTAGTTAGTATTACCATCACCACAGTGCTCCGCTGTAGTTAGTATTACCATCACCACTGTGCTTCGCTGTAGTTAGTATTACCATCACCACAGTGCTCCGCTGTAGTTAGTATTACCATCACCACAGTGCTCCGCTGTAGTTAGTATTACCATCACCACTGTGCTTCGCTGTAGTTAGTATTACCATCACCACTGTGCTCCGCTGTAGTTAGTATTACCATCACCACTGTGCTCCGCTGTAGTTAGTATTACCATCACCACTGTGCTTCGCTGTAGTTAGTATTACCATCACCACTGTGGTTCAAAGGTTCAAAGATTAAAAACTAGACTATGGCGTTACTGCCATTCAGGACAGGCCACCCATATATGCTCCCGCCCCATGTCGCGGAATTCATCCAAGAGCATGTTTGCTAATAGTTCCCGTGAAATGTTGGTTCTTTAAGATGCGTTTTCTGCCAGACAGTTCAGATTTCCTACCAGTGTGTGGTTGTTACCTATCACTGGGTTATCGCTACGTCAAACGAATGCCACCTTCACTATGGCACCACCAGCAACACACCTTCTGGTCTTTTCACAGCCACGATCATCAAACACCACATACATGGGTACTACAACTACCACACTTACAGCACATCCGACTTCGGCAAGGCTTATTCTTTAGAAACCCGGGTTCGTCTTTCCACTTCGATCCCTGTTCCCCTTGGTCTAACCACTCTCTGTTTCCAAGAGCAAAGATGAGAGGTAGTTGGGAGGAGGGGAGAGGGGAGGGACTTTGCAGGATTTTAGTTCCCCAAGCTTTTACGCAGGGAGTTAGCTATGAGCAGCGGACAGATATCCCGGCAGTGACACACTATGTTATATTTTTCTTCTACAGGACGCGCATCTACTTTCCTTCTTCATTTTCAACATGGACTGCAGAATTGCTAAGTGCTGTCACAAAGAAGACGTTGCTGCGGCCAACACGAGAACAAGAACCCCACTGGGTTTTTTTTTTTATTTGTAAAAGAAGATCACATTTCAAAAACACACAGCGCCACCAAATTCTATAACGTTCTATGGCGAGATTAAGGTACGATTTTCGTCACTGCGAAGCAGAGCTGGGTGTGTTCTTATCCTACCTCTTCCTGGCGTTCCCAGTCACACCCAGAAGGAGGGAGATGCACCCAGTGCATTGCTTTGGGCCCCCGAAAGCAAAAGGGCCGGGGAAGGGGCCAATTAAAGGGAGGTCTAATGATTACAAAGGGAAAATGTTGTATGAGGGCCCCCCCCAAAAAAAAAAAGAAAATAGCTATGCACTTTCTTATAAAATTCCTGTCAGAGATATGGCCTCTGTTAACGTATCGTTGTATCTTGCCTCTGTTAACGTATCCTTGTATCTTGCTTCTGTTAACGTATTCTTGTATCTTGCCTCTGTTAACAATCCCTTTTATCTTGCTCTGTTAACGTGCCCTTATATCTTGCCTCTGTTAACAATCCCTTTTATTTTGCTCCGTTGACTTGTCTTTATATCTTGCCTCTGTTAACGTGTCTTTATATCTTACTTCTGTTAACGTGTTCATATATTTTGCCTCTGTTAACGTGTCCTTATATCTTGCCTCTGTTAACGTACCCTTATATCTTGCCCCTGTTAACGTGTCCTATAGACAACCCTAAAAGGCTAGAGATCGTTGTAGTGGTGGTGTTTGCCAAGAAATTTATTTTCTTAGAATGTAGAGAGAAGTTCATTTCTTAGAATGTAGAAAAGCTCATTTTCCTAGACTGTCGAGTAGCTCAGTTCTTACTTACTTTAAACTCAGATACTTTGAAAAAGCCATCAAAATCCACTTCCCAGTAAGTTCCTCTCACTTCAGGGTAACAGGCAGTAGTTTCACACACACCAACAGTTCACAGAATGGCAGGAAGATGAAGGAAATAACAAGAACACGATGTCCAAATCAATATACGCATTTAATGATAGAGCTATATAATCTTGCTATTAATCACATCATTTACAATCTCATAGAGAAATTATAAAATAAATCTTATTTTCAGCATTAAAATTGTTTATATATATATATATATATATATATATATATATATATATATATATATATATATATATATATATATATATATATAATTGGCATGTACAATTTTTAGAATCGTTCTAAATCTGTAATTTATCAAGAAGCATAAACCAGATTTCTGAATAAATGAAAGTTTGAAGGAAAAAAAATGTATTCCTCACACCAGATATTTAATAACAAAGTATGTGAAGTTCGACTTGAAGGACGTGCCAGAAATCTGAATTATTCTTAAAATTTCTAAATATCTTCTTCCCTGACACAAGGAAGTATTACACTTTTTGTACACAAAATCTGAACATTAGATAAAATATTGTTAAACGTGGACTGAACTAGTGAGAGAGGAAAAAAAAACAGTTCATGCAGATGAAAAATTCCACACTTTCATTTTCTTTTAGACTGGTGATCGATTGCTAGTTCAGTCAGCGCCAGTTTCGTTTTGTGGCGCCTTGTACTGCCACCAACAAAATGCTATATTTACGTCCAAAACTCATTGGAAGCAGCAGAAATGTGGTTTATTAGAAGAATATTGCGAATCCCCTGGACAGCAACAATAACTAATGAACAATGTATGAGAAGAGCTGGAGAGACAAAAAAACCTTGTCAAAAAGATAAGAGAGACAATGTACTTACATAGGACATGCAATGAGAAGAGGGGGCATTGAAAACATTATAACAACAGGAAAAATAGAAGGAAGAAGATCAAGAGGAAGACCAAGAGAAATGATACTGGACAGTCTGAAGGGATGGTGTGAGAGGAGATCACCAACTGAGATGATGGCCTGCATGAAGGATCGTGTACTCTGGAGAAGCATAATAGCCAAGGTCAGTCGGCACGACACCTGATGATGATGATGATGACGTCCAACTCTATGTATGGTGGCACTTCGGTTGTGTTGAACTATCTGCGACTTGGAGAAACCTGAAGTGTCACAGCTGCTAAGGCAATATTTCTTTGGTACGAAAGATCGCAGAAAGGACGGGCCTAGGTTTTGAAGCCACTCTGTTTTATTTGGTTTTTTTTTTTTTTTGGTTGCCTTTTTGAGTTTGTTTCTTTTGCCTTCTAGATTAACCTTGAGTGTTTCCCCAGAATCGTAGCGCCGGTACTGGACAGATGTCCCGAACGAGTGGCACAATTTTGTTTTTCATACTTGTTCTTACGACTTCGTAGCTGATTTGAACGGATTGAACCCGTGATCTTTCAGTTGGCACTGCACTTTTTGAAGTGCGTCTTTAGCGATTTAGCTACGGAGGACTGATATTGGTTGTGACAAACGAAATTACTTATGTTCCCAATGCTTGTTTCACATACTCCACAGCCAGCATGAGGCCTTTTCTGCTGTTTCTGAAAGGCTTTTCAATGCCCTTGCTCTTGCTTGTCCCTTTATGCCCAGTTGCTTACATAGGTCATATGCTGATGTTGCTACGAATCCTCTTGCTCCCACTTCTACAGCTGTCACTTTTGAACTGATTCCTGCCCCCTACCTCAGTTGCTTGACCAGATCATTGTACTTCTCAAATTTGAATAAATGCTGTTCCTCTACAAAATAAACGCAGACAAATGGCTTGGCCAGAAGAACGCCTCCTTACAAGAAATGCTGCATGACGGTGCTGAAGACTAGAGACGAAACTACCGCATCTGGGACGAAGACGAAGAATTGGTTAGAGCTTTTTATCTGTCTGACAAAAATTCCTAAAGATGATAGCGGCGATGATGAAGAAGAGGAAACTTTGTTACCAGAGCTATGTAGAGTGGATATCGTTAACTTCAATTTTCAGACTTGGCAAGTAGACTACAGCTAGACACCTGACACACCACATATCATATGAATAATAAATCAGATACTTCAGACCTTGTGTATTTGTTTTCTATATATATGCATATCATTCATCTTACAATACACAGAATTCATAAATGCTTACTTTACAGAATATGAATAAATAAATACATCGTGTCCTTGGACTGTATTTGTTATACATATATTATGATCAATAATTGTACTAATGATATTGATAACATCGGCGCTATATTATATTGAATATTATTGTATTAAAATCAGTTTAATACCCTACACCTTGTGTGTTATTACTGTCGTTCTGATATATATATATATATATATATATATATATATATATATATATATATATATATATTCTAACGAGACCATTTTGAAGAAGGCAGACATCATATGTTGAGGGTCTTGCCTAAGCATCTCCTTGCAGAGCAGCTCCTCTCATGCCTGACTCACCAATTTCCGGGATGTGCGCAATCGGCCAGCACAGTAACTGAAAGGAAATATTTGGGTTACAATGTCCAGTTCTCCTCGCACTTGCATCATCCCAGTCCGAGTATGTTCTCTTAGAGCGATGTTGGGTCCCTGTGCAGAGTCGCTCGCCGTGTGGCTCAGTCTTTCATAAATTATCCCCAAACCTTACACGTGTATGTAGATACAGCGTGCTCGGGTAGCTGAACATTAATTTGGACTATACTGTTACAAACAGAAGACAAAAAAAAAACAATGCACAAAAGCCCAGATATAAAGTTCCTAGTTCTGTTTGTCTTTGTTTCTCTGTATAGTTTATATTAAGAGAAAAATATGTATAGCCATTTTCATAGCCATAGAGGCACCTAAGGGATATGATGTTCGGAGCCAAGGGGTATGGTGCTACTGCATAAAGAGGCATCTAGGTTGCATGGTATTTGTGCACATAGAAGTATCTAGGGGGCACGGTTTTAGTGTCCAGAGAAGCACATAAAGGACATGGTATTAGTTCACATAGTGGCACTTAGGGTACATGATTTAGTGCATGTAGAGGCACTTATGGGACATGGTGTTAGTGCACATACAGGCAAATAGGAGATACGTTTTCAGTATCTAGAGAAGCACATAGAGGACATAGTAATAGTGCACATAGTAGCACCTAGGAGACATGATTTAGTGCACACAGAGGCACCTAGGGGACGTGGTATTAGTGTACACTGGGGCACCTAGTGAATATGATATTAGTGCCGTAGAGGTACCTAGACTATAAGATGATAGTGCCCGTAGAGGTATTTAGACTATATGATGTTAGTGCCCTTAGACGTACCTATACTATATGATGGTATTGCCCGTAGATGTACCTAGACTATATGATGTTAGTGCCCTTAGACGTACCTATACTATATGATGGTATTGCTCGTAGATGTACCTAGACTATATGATGATAGTGCCCGTAGATGTACCTAGATTATATTATGGTAGTGCCCGTAGAGGTACCTAGATTATATGATCTTTCTGCCCATAAAAGCATCTAGGAGACATGCTTTTAATGCCTGGACTTTCCTTGTCACAACACGGCGCCATGATGGGGTCAGCGTCACGCCTGGCTGCCGTTTGCTTCCTCAGTCGCAGAAACAAAAATAAACGTATAATAAAATAACTGGGTTGCTGAAATTTTGAATCCATAACCCACGTGATCCCAATCGATGAAAAGATGATGAAAGATGATTGGAAAAGAGTACCAAAAAAAAGGTGACTTTTATTAACCTTGTTAAAGAAGTGCGTGGATGCGTTCAAGCAACGAGCGTGCCGAGGCCAGATAAATTCTTATCCACATGAAAGAGTTCCACCACCGTGCTAAGCAGGTCTTAGGATAAGAAAAATCAAGGCATAGAAAGAAGCGGTTTCAGTATTTTGCCTCAGGAAATCTTTATGTTGACGTTGCTGTGGCAGGTCAACACAGGCGAGGGAATTCTGAAGTTGCGTTGGTGCGGGTTATGTGTACTGCAGCACTTGAGGTGGGTGAAGAGTGGATATATGCCCGAGCGAAGAAAGAGGCGAGTGGTCGTTAGGAGGAGTGGGCATAGATCCGCTGCTTTGACACACGTACCACTCGCTAATGCTCGCGGGGTGATGCGGATGAGGATGGTGCGAGTGGTGAGAGAGAAGAGGAGTCGGGTGATGATGGAAGTGTGGCAGCGTGGCTGTGCCGGGAATCAGGTGACCGGATGAGGAATGTACAGGAGCTATGGCCGGCGTCGGATGAGGAAGCTGCGCAATCGACGGCCTTTGGTGCTGCTGCTGCTGCTGCTGCTGTTGCTGTTGCTGCTGCTGTTGTTGTTGTTGTTGTTGCTGTAGCCGACTTGTTTGCTGCTGAGGCGTTATCTGCTGGTGCTGGGAAGCAGGCGGCGACGCCACTGACGAAGAAGACATTGCGGCCGGGCTGAGGGCGTGGTTCGACGACTCGCTGGACGGGCTGTCAGGGTCGGAGTCGTACCCGTCCGGCAGGGGCGACGTTTTCCCGTGGACCTTCATATGCTTCCTCAGGGAGCTCGGGTGAGTGTACGACTTGTCGCAACCTTTGACCTTGCAGTTGTACGGCTTGTCGCTGGTGTGCACGTGCGAATGCTTCTTCCGGTCTGAGCTGTTGGCAAATCTGCGGTCACACCCGTCGTACTCGCACTTGAAAGGTTTTTCACCTGTAAAAGAAAGGTTTAAAAAAAATCACAAATTGGTACCGTGTGTGATATAACTATCTCTACCGTGTGTGATATAACTTATCTCTAAAATACTACACCATCGGTTTTTTTTTAACCAGTAATTCTTAGACTACCGAACACCCACAACGTACAAACATTTTATATTATCATTCATTATGGACGCCATGTTGTACTAGAAAATAATGCGATGCTTATTTTAGTGTTTACAGCAGTTTAATATTACAAGCTCCCAAATGTAGGAAGAAAAAAGCTATTTTATATCTAAAAATGATTTTAAAACGTTTTTAAACGGTTCATAATAGTAATAGATCTGAAGTAACGCTCTTGTTCAGTGCAGTATTCTCTGCAAGATAATCATATCTCTTCATGTCTTGTTTGGGTAAAGAGTGTTCTGTGCAGTCAGTGCCAAAAATGGATATTCACTAAATACCATAAGAGAAAGATAGCACCGTGTGAGATGGCATGCTTAAGAGAAATGGTAAACAAGACAAGATGGGATCACATGCGAAACGAAATAATCTTGAAAATGGTGGGAGCAACACCTGTTAAGGGCTGCATGGAAAACCAGCGAGTTAAGTGGTTCGTGCATGTGATACGCATGAATTCAGAACAGCCGTTGGTACGTGCGTACAACTGGAAAACACCTGGATATAGGACACGAGGACGATCAAGGAAAAAAACCGGTGGATGGATGAAGGTGAAAGACACAACGAGGAAACATAGCATGACAGCTACCCAGGCCTCTCACTTTGTTCTGAACCGATGTCTGAAAATCCCATGCAACACTAATGGCATAAACAGGCAGAGAAGAAGAAGAAGAAGATGATGATGATGATGACGACGACGATGCATGAAAAGCTGTAAACCCACATTCCGGCATGATAATGTATGTGAATCCTATTTCTGGCATGAGATAAGCTGTGAACGCCCTTTCCGTCAAGAAAACAGCTAATAACCCCCCCCCCCCTTTTTTCCGTCAGGAAAACAGCAAATAATCCCCTTTACTTCAGGAAAACAGCTACTAACCCTCCTTTCTGGTTAAGAACAGCTTTGAAACCAACCCTCAGTGAAAATAAAGCAACAGATGATGTTAAGATTTCTTTTTATAAATCGAGCGAAGTAATTTGCTTCTCCGCGGATCTTACCAAAAAAAAAAATTCTTCCTTGGATCTCCTGGAGATCTATGTACCCCAGGTCGTTAACAGTAATGTCTCATAAGAGAAGCACAAAAAAAAAACGCGTTAAACCTCATCAGAAACATCACAGATATTAATGGTGATTTCCGTCTGAGAAGATCCACATTTAAGGGCAAAGTAACGGATAAAATATGATACATGCGACCAACAAAGAGAGTTCTACTCCTTATTCTGATGTGTTTATTGAGCATTCACTTTGGAGATATCATGCTCAATGAATAGTTTTCCTCTGGGTTTTACTATGTGACCACTTCATCAATGTCGTGAACTGTGTAATAAAGTTAGATAGAGGTGTATGGTTCAGTTTTACACGACAGAAGGAATAAGTAGCATGGTTGGACAGCCATACAGCGAACATACACAGGCTGGACACAGACCGTGAGAAGTGGAGAGAATTTGTTTTCTACCCTACAGGGCGCTATAAGATGTGCCCAGGTGTGACTGCTTAGTCTAGCCTTTCTTAACCTTTTTTTTTTTTTTTTTGCTCCAGCGGGACTCTTTAAAATATTTTAAGAACCCCTGCATTAAAATATTCACTCCCGGTCATTTTTCGCTCTAATGGTTTCCCAGGATAAGGATGAGAAGTTTTTGAAAGTTTGACTAATGATGGTTGTCTTAAAGAGGTATGTCGAAGAGGAAATATATAACAAGCTTAGGAGTTCATTCAGTGCTCTTTGGAAATGAGATAGGTAAAGGCGTATATAACTTTATGTCGAGACAGGCAATGAAACGGTGTACAACGCTGCTGATACTGCTGATAAGTTGTCTAGTGGGATTTATTCAACTTGGTTTATGTAGAAGTACTTTCTGGTTTAGACTCCATGAGATCTGCAATGATTTGATCTTCTCAGAACTTCATGTTTCTATGATATCCACTTAGAAACATCTAACAAGACAACCCGGGCATACGACTCCCTACTAGAACAACATCGGAACCAGTTGACTAAACTTGGCAGCCTTTCGACATCATACACATGTCAATCATGGAGGATACCAACAGGCCCCATAGTGTAGTTATCACAAATAACACAAGTTTATTAAATGGTAGAACTGAGGATGATGCAGCAGCAGCAGGCCATCTTGCTCACAACCGAGAGGCCTACAGGAGTGCTGTTTGAGAGGCAAAGTTCCGCAAGGGACAAGCAAATGAATGAATGAATGAATGAGTATGAACAAGGGAGAAGAAGTAAGGATGGATCAGAGGGTAGAGTCGTTGCTGCTGTTGTTGTTATTGTTCTTGCTGTTGTTCTTCTTCTACGTGTTTTTTGTCGTTGTTAGTGCTGCTTTTCTTCTTGTTTTTATCGCCGTTATTGTTGTTGTTATTGTTGTCCTTCTTGTTGTTGCTCTTCTTGTTTTTGCCGTTTTTGTTACTGTTGTTGTTCTTGATGTTGTTGTTGTTATTACTGTTGTTGCTCTTCTTCTTCTTGTTTTTTGTTGTTCTTGTTGTTATTGTAGTTATTGTTGTTGTTACTGTTGTCATTCTTGTTGTTCTTGTTTTGATAGTTTTTGTCGTTTTTGTTCCTTTTTTGTCATTATTGTTATTGTTTTTGTTTCTCTTGTTTTTGCCGATGTTGTTGTTGTTGTTCTTCTTCTTCTTGTGCTACTTCAAACTTCCTGTTTTTTATTTTTTTTTTCTCCTTCGGAAAATGAAGTTCTTTACTGTGCTCAAGCTTGTTTGGCCCAAGACTTTCTCACTGTTTGCTATTGTTTGTTACAAAACACGAAAACGTCGCTGGAGTAGGGTTATTTCTGAATACAGTATTCCCTGCGTATTCACCCGGGATAGATTCTAAACCCTCGCCAACTGAATGCTTGAACCGCTAGATAACACTGAACACTCTATATAACCTATTTGTTAACAGACAAACACACGCACGCAGCTGTGATACGCGCATTAAGACAGCGACTAGCAATAAAACGGAATAATTATAACAATACGGTGTTGTACTGTAAAGTAATTTCATGAATTTGTACTTTTTTATTTCAATTTTTTTAAAATTTCTAATGTTTTTGTGCAACATTTATTTCATATTTTCAGACTGCGGGTAACTGAAGCAGAGAATACCGGCGGGAATACTGCGTGTTTCTTGTATCTAGCAAGTGCCGTGCCTACTGGCTTTGGCGATCATACTCTTCATAACTCTCTCTCTCCCTGTCTCTCTCTCTCTTCCCCTCTCTCTCCCTGTTTCTCTCTTCCCCTCCCCCCGTCCTCTCTCTCTCTCTCCCTCTATCTGTTTTGTGTTGCCTCTACGAGTTGTTCTGGTGTCCTCTTTCCAAGCCATCTTGCCAGTCCATCCAGGATTTTCTCTCTTGGTCTACCTCGGCCTCTTTTCCCCCTCTAATTTTCCTGTTGTCACGACGTGTTCTAGTTTACCTTTTCTCATGACATGTTCTTTACATTTAGAATGTCTTTCCCTGACCGTTGAAATTATTTGTCTTCTCGAGTCGGTCTCTCTCAAAATTTCTTCATTTGATTTTCTTGCCCTCCATAGTTTCCTTAACATTCTTCTAAGAAACCACATTTCCGTGGCTTACGGACGTTCTGTTTCTCTTTAGTAACTGTCTAGGCTTCACGTCCAGGTAGATCAGAACCACGTCCAGGTAGATCAGAACTGATTCTATGTAGCATCAGAGCACTGTTTTCCTTACACTCAGTGACAGTGATTTGTTGCACAAAATACTTTTCATCTTTTATTTGGCTTGTGTTTGTTCAGTTGTTTATATTCGTTAGGCTTCCTCCATTGGAATTTTGTGATGGGAAGAATAAACAGAGAGAGAGAGAGAGAGAGAGAGAGAGAGAGAGAGACAGAGTCAGAAGAAGGGAGTAAAAGAAAGTAATTCTGTTGCTTCTGTTGTTGTTAGTGTTGCTGTTGTTGGTGTTGCTGTCGTTGTTGTTGTTGGCGTTGTTGCTGCTGTTGCTGTTGCTTTTGCTGCTCTCGCTGTTGTTGTTGTTGCCGCTGTTGTTGATGTTGTTGTTGTTGTTGTTGGCGTTGTTGCTGCTGTTGCTGTTGCTTCTGCTGCTGTAGCTGTTGTTGTTGTTGTTGTTGCCGCTGTTGTTGATGTTGTTGTTGTTATTGTTGTTGTTGTTGTTGTTGTTGTTGGTTGGTGTTGCTCGTGTTGTTGCTACTGTTCATCAACAGAAACTCGAGTGAAGTCTTGTTTCAAATAAATGATTTTCACGTGATATCCAACATCCCCTTTCATCCAGTGATAGTCATATGCAGTATAATCCAGTGTGTCTCGCCGTGCATAATTACATTTTCCGTTATTTAGAAACAGTTTTACTTACAAAAATCAGAAAGGAACAAGTCACCATTTTCCGTCTCCGAACAGGACACAGCCGACTCCGAAGTCATATGTATACAAAGTTTAAGGTTGGTACTACTAATCTATGTACATGTGCCCAGGTGCCCCAAACTGTGGAACATATCCTCCAAAACTGCACCAACTATGAGACACTGAGAAATAATTACTGGCCCAGTGAAACCACTAACGAAGATAAGCTCTATGGTTCCATACATGAATTACAAAAAACAGTGAAATTTATCCAAGAGACAGGACTGCAGATATAGACAGACAATGGGAACGAAGAAGAAGAAGAAGACTTACAAAAAAGGGGCCAGGTACCCATTTTTAGAATTTGAATCTACTGCAGGGTGACATTAGTGGGAACGGAACCCATTTGCTTTCAATCCAAGAAAAAAAGTGACTCTATTTTGCCACCTCCACTACTTTCGTAGACAGAGTGACAAGAGGAGAGGATCAGTTGTCAGTGATTGCCATCAGTAATGAATCAAGATCGTTCCACGCCAAGCAGCAAGGCACACAATGATGATGATGATAATGACGATTAATGGCAATCAGCTTTGAGAAAAAAAAACACCCCAAAACCCAGCAATTTTGATAACCATTCGATAACTCCCATCAATAAATCACACAGAGGGCGCCAGCTATCTTCTGGTGGAATATTTGTTGTCACAGCAGTAGGTCAAGGGACGGATCACCAAACTCTTTGTCTGTTTAATTTTGTCGTTTCGGCTTGGACAGGGAAAATAGACTTGCCTTTTCTTTTTTATCCAAATTTTTCAACGGTGGCCATGACTTGTTAGAAAATGGAAAATGGGGAATGTTGGGAGAAGAGGGCTGGACACTTGAAAGCGGGGTGATCTCATCTTTATTGTTTAATCGCAAACGCCTAAAGGTCAACTGAAGAAAGAAGTCAAACATTTGGGGATGGGGCGAGTATGGGGAATAGTGAGGAGAGAGAGAAGAGAGAAGAGTGAGGAGAGAGAGAGAGAGCAGAACAGGAACCTGGATGAGGATGGGGAATAGTGGCGGGGGAGAAAAAGTGAGAGAGAGAGAGAGAGAGAGCAGGAAGAATGATGAGAATGGAGAATAGTGGGAAGAGAGAGAGAGACAGGTGACAGAGAGTAGGATAGAAGGGAAGATCAGGATGGGGAATAGTGGAAAGAGAGAGAGAACTGAAAGAGAGTAGGATAGGAAGGAAGGTGAGGATGGGGAATAGTGGGAAGAGAGAGAGAGAGAGAGAGAGAGAAGAGAGAGAAGAGAGAGAGAGAAGGAGAGAAGAGAGAGCGAGCAGAAGGATGAGGATGGGGGAATAGTGGGGAGAGAGAGAGATGAGAGAACGCAAGACAGGAAGAAAGAAGAGGATGGGGAATAGTGAAAAGAGAGAAAGAGATAAGAGAGAAAGCAAGACACGAAGAAGGAAGAAGATGGGGAATAGTGGGAGGGAGATAGAGAAAGAGAAGAGATAAGAGAGAGAGAGATGGGGAAGAGTGGGAAGAAAGAGGTAAGAAAGAGAGCAAGACATGAAGAAGGAAGAGGGTGTGGAATAGTGGGAAGAAAGACAAAGAAGGAGATGAGAGAGAGAGAGACAAAAGAGAGAGAGAGCAAGACACGAAGAAGGAAGAGGATGGGGAAGAGTGGGGAGAAAGAGAGAGAAAGAGATAAGAAAGAGAGAGAGAGCAAGACATCCGAAGAATGAATTAATCAACTGCAAGCATTCCCTACCTGATATCATCGCTACAGTCTGAAAACGTGTTCACCAACGAATAGTTTGAAATAAAGACAAAATCAGAAACTTGATCAGATTCGTTTAAAATTGTTTCGACATGAAAATATATTTGAATGTAAGGTATTAGACCCGCGGAGAATGTTTGCTGTGATTAACAGCAGGAGATAGGCAAATTACTTTCATATCTCCATTAGTCGTCGTTTGTGACCCTGTAGGAAGCTGCGATTGATGATATTGGTTATCGTTTGTTTGGGAGTTATTTCCCTTCTAATGCACCATTAAACAGCATCATAAACAGCAGAAACAGTGGAAATGTGCGCGTTGGGAAGCATTAATTACTGTTGTTTTTGTTCAAAATGTAATTCTATTGCTCTGTGTTATGTTTTTTTTTTTTCTATTTACAACTTGGAGTGTCCTTTATCCGGATTGCTTGGAGCCAGAAGTGCCCCGAATTTTCCTGGATTTTAGAACATAACCAGATACAGAAAGAGATTTTTTTTTTTTTTGGAGATAGCATCCGGGTCTTAAATAGAAAAATCGTCTGTGTTTCAATATAGTCTGTAGGTAAATTTATCGTTATCTAGTTTCATATAGTCTGTAGGTAAATTTATCGTTATCTAGTTTCATACAGTCTGTAAGTAAACTTATCGTTATCTAGTTTCATACAGTCTGTAAGTAAATTTATCGTTATCTAGTTTCATACAGTCTGTAAGTAAATTTATCGTTATCTAGTTTCATATAGCCTGTAGGTAAATTTATCGTTATCTAGTTTCATATAGCATGTAGGTAAATTTATCGTTATCTAGTTTCATATAGCATGTAGATAAATTTATCGTTATCTGGTTTCATATAGTATGTAGGTAAATTTATCGTTATCTAGTTTCATATAGTATGTAGATAAATTTATCGTCATCTAGTTTCATATAGTCTGTAGGTAAATTTATCGTCATCTAGTTTCATATAGTATGTAGGTAAATTTATCGTTATCTAGTTTTATATAGTATGTAGGTAAATTTATCGTTATCTAGTTTCATATAGTATGTAGGTAAATTTATCGTTATCTAGTTTCATATAGTATGTAGGTAAATTTATCGTTATCTAGTTTCATATAGTATGTAGGTAAATGTATCGTTATCTAGTTTTATATAATCTGTAGGTAAATTTATCTTTATCTAGTCCATGTTATTCAGGCGCTTGTTTTCACTGATTTCCACAACCACCTGTCCTTTGCCCTTTCTATAAGCCGCGTGTTAGGCCGTTCTCCGTCCCACTCTATTAGTCCGTCAAGCATCTTGTTTCTTTGTCTTCCTCTGTCCCTTTGTCCCTTCAGTTTTCCCGTTGTTACCAGGTTGTTACAGTTACAAACGGACCGTTCCAGTTTGTCTCTTCTCAAAACGTGTCCGACAAAATCTGGACTGTCGTGTTCTGAATGTTTGCCCAGACTCACTTACAACCTCTTCATTTGTTTTCTTGGCTGTCCATGGTACTCTCGTCATTCTTCTTAGGAACCACATTCTCTCTTTCCCCCCCCCCCCTGTTTCCAGTAGATTCTGAGAGATAGTGTTGATTATTTTGCGAAAAAAAGCACATCTAAGAACTGTAAGTTTTTCCTGCATTTTGAATATCGTCCAAATTTCGAATGGAAAACTTAAATGAATTAGGCATAACATTTTTTTATAGTGAAAGAGTGAAATAAGAGGCTGTCTCTGCAACTATCTCATTTCATCGTTTCCCATGCATTTCGTTTACCACGCTGTCTAGGTCATCATGTCTTTCAGAAACGTAAAGAAGAACTTTAATTTCCTAAACGCACCCATGAGCCTGTTTTCATACATGCACAAGGACGCACATACATACATAATGTGTATTTAAGAGAGTGTAGGTAGCGCCCACCCGGTCACCCAGCTGTAGAAATGGGTACCTGACCTCTTCTGGGGTTGGGGGGAAGGAAAGGCGGCCAGGCAATGATGCTGACCACCTCGCCCTCTAGTGAGAGGAAAAAAATATGGGCAATAATGCCATATCCCTATGAGCCCCTAAGACACGGCAGGATTACCTGTACCTTTACCTGTGTCCGAGTGCGGCATCAACAAGTGTAATAAACTTTGAAATTACAAACATTCAGACTCTTTCTGGATAAATATGAGCTAAGCCATGACATGGTATATAGGTGTGTCTCTCTTGCAGTGATTCCCCAATTTTTTTCTTTTCAGACTGTGGCAGACATCGTAACGCACATTTTGGTCTCTGCACACCTTCTTACATATATAGCCATATTTTAAGCGTTTTAAGATTTGCACACTGCACTGACTATATATATATATATATTGGCACATTAAACATTATGAGAATTTAGAGAAGACCGTCGTGGAAATGTACATAATGGGGAACAAGAAAGAGAGGAAGATAAAGGCGAAGATGGCTGCAAGACATTGTTGATAATCTGCGAATGGATGCATCAGCAGCAGGGCATCTTGCTTACAACCGAGAGGCCCACAGGAGAGCTGTTAGGGAGGCGAAGATCCTCAAGGAATACGCAAAGGACTGACTGACTGAATTGTTACAGATAATAGATAGCCAGATCTATGACATGCCAGACAGCGTTATGTTTCTTCATCTTGTACGCTCCTCGGTGTTTCAGATTAGTTCTGATGTTTTTTCGTCTTTTTCCAAGGCAGTTAGCTAGCCCATAGAGATATCTTCTCTCTTGTTCTTCCTCTCTTCTTTATTTCCTATAAATTTTCCAGTCATTACTAGGTTCTCCAGCTTTCAACGTCTGTCTCCTCATGACATGTCCAAGACATTTTGATTGTAATTTTTTTGTTCTTATCATTTTAACTTTATTCTTTGTTTTGAAACTTCGTTTGAGGACCTCTTCGTGTGTTTAGTTATTTTTTTTTCGTTTCTTTCTATCGAGGATATTTATTGCAACCTTCTCCAGAGCCACGTCTCTTTGGCTTTCATTTTCTTTGTCATCTTTTCGTTCACTGTCCAGATACAACAGTTTGAGAGAGATTTAAATTTATATTATACAAGACACTCTTTTCATTGTGAGATATGAGCCCGCTTGGAGGCCCATGTCTCTGGTCATTTCAGCTCTCACTTGCCTGGGTCTAATCGCTAAATTACTGTGGGGTCTCTACCTGGCTGGTATTTATCATATAAACATGTAAGGATATTTATCATATAAGTATATAATAACATATATTATATAAGTAAAAAAGGAAATTTATCATTTATCATATAAGGATATTTATCATATAAGCAAAACTGCGCTGTAATTTGGTCAAATATATTTCGCTACTCTAAAACTTTGGCGGCACATTACAGTGTTGCCGCACCCTTTTGAAAAAAAACAAACAAACAAACAAACAATGTCGTAGATAAATTTAATGGAACTATTTTTGCCCCGGATAAAACCTACTTATCACTAAATAGAACTTTACCTTAAAGTTTTATCTGTTGGTCGTTGTGTGGCTTTGTTGTAAGTGGAACAAACCCTCTAAAAAATATCTGGAACTAATAAATGGAACCGTAAACACTTTTATATTTGCTAACTTCTTTTTATCATCACGAATTTCTGTTTATTTTACATTCTGAATGTGATGTTACTGTGGGACAGACATGTTATCCTCACATCAAAGAGCCACGAGCCACAAGCAGTGGCAACGCACATGTAAAATAGAGAAGAGAACGTTTAGAGCAAGGGGGGAAAGGGGACCGAGGGGCGAGGGGGATATGCACAAATGAAGGCATTTGAGGGTGGGGAGTTAGTAATTCTATAACAACACGGCTTCCTGGACAGAATAAAGCGGGTTCTACCTACACTCTAAAGTTCGTAAGTACGCTTCTCTCTCCTGGCCAGACGGCCGCTCGCCCTACCGCAGTCCGTGGTTCGAATCCTAGGTAACTCTTGTGATTGTTCTTTCTCTCACGTCTCACTAAAGTGCTTTGTCTACGATAATGTTTAGGTCTAATCACAACAAACAAACAAAAACTGTGTTCTCTTACTTTACTATATGAAAACCTTGTCGTTTCCTGTATGTAAAAAAAAAAAAATGTTCCTGAATCTATCTACATTGCTCCACATAAGAGTATGACCGATGAAGATTCTCATTGATGGCCTCCCTTGCTTTGAAGTCCTCCTTTCAAGATATAGATCTTGCGTATGTCCAGAGTTCACCCATGGTTAATTGCATGGAGACACTGAACAGACAGCGGATATCCCAAAGAACTCTATTGTAAAAGCCAATCAGAACACAGCAAATCACACTTTTCATGCTTCGAACTGGACACTGCGGAATATAAGCCCATCTACACAAAATATGGATACGGTTCGATCTCCACTCTGCACATGCCAAAATAGTCTCCGTGCTCCCAGAACATATCATCCAAATCTGTTTTCTCTACAGAGATCCAAGAACCCAAAACCTGACCGAGTGAAAATCTCACGGATGAAAAACTCCGGGGAACAAATAAAGAACTCCTGCCGACTGCTGACCTCATGGAGATGACCCGTCATCGTGTCTGAGATAGCTGAGCACATAAAACTGTGAAGGCAGGAACCGCGACTGTTCTGAAGAATTTAATCACACGACAGCTGGGCAAAACGCTTGTGTAAGTACATGCAGTGAAGACGCAGTCCAGGTTAGCAATCCGCGACCCATAGTTGTTCTGCTAGTACCAGGGCTGGCGAACTCCAGCCAGCTACGGCCCTGTCCCGCTTCTCCGCTGAGAACATCAAGTAACAGCCATAGCCTGACTAACGGGCCTGGGATCGTAGTGGTTCCAACGGTGGTGGAGTCTGCTAAAGAAGCATTGCACAACCCCCTCCTTTTTTTAGCTGCACTCCGGGGGTGAAAAAATAATGTATAGCCGCTATAGCCCGCTCTCAGTCCGACACGATGCTGTGCTTAAACATCTTCGCTGCGTCGGCTACAAATTCCAGGGAGATTAGAAGAAAAAGAAGAAGAAGAAGAAAAAGAAGAAGAAGAAGGAGGAGGAGGAGGAGGAGAGAAGAAGAAGAAGAAAAAGAAGAAAAAGAAGAAGGAGGAGGAGGAGGAGAAGAAGAAGAAGAATAAGAAGTCAGTGCAGTTATACTTCATACTGTTACAGGACATTTTTTCGTGTCCAAAACATTTATGTGATATGGTTCAATGAGGAACAAGTTTCGTCTGAAAAATTTGCCACGAAAGAGGATTTTACTTTAGCCTTCCTCTCACGGCGAAGTGCATTCTAATGACCCCAGAATCGCTTTCTTCGCTGGATATTATCTCAGAGCTTTCACCCAGCGGGAATGCACTGATATTCCAAACACGTCGAGGTCTTCCGGTGAGAAAGTCCAACCCTAGACCAAACTGGTGCAATGAAAACCACGGTGTCACGCAATCCCGCTTCAGAGACCCACCAAGAATACAGGCTAAAGCACTGTGATACTCTGAACCCCTTGTGGTCCTTTCGTGGAACTCGTGTGGTCTATTTTGGACCACACAGGGGACCACGGGACCTAACGAGGACCACATGCGTGAATTCAGTAGGTTCACAGTGCGGTTTTTGGTGGTAGAAGTGAACGAAGAAGAAGAAGAAGATCTCAGAGCTTAAACTGAACTCTCCACGTAATCTCAGAAAAGGCTAGATTAAAAAAAAAATTCTGTTTCAGCTGACAAAACTAAACGTTATGTACGCTGTTTACGATATACGCTACGCTGTTTACGACATACGCTATATTTATACAAGTATAGCATATACCCCACCATATAAAAAGGTCTTCTAAAATCCAGCCTGGGCTTTAAAACTAGATCTTAGGGTTGTACAGAAGCCTCTGGTCCAATACTAAGACGAAAACGCCAGTACTTAACACACTAGTCTTCTGACCAGGTCAGAACGCGAGATAAATGATTATATATGATTGACATATGATTTCACGCAAAATAATAATAAAATATAAAATACCACACGAACGAACGAACGAATTTTATTTTCAGAAAGATTAAAAACTGGGCGGACAGAACGTCTGACTCATTCATTCTTTCATTCATTTGCATGTCCCTTGTGGAACTTTGCCTCCCAAACAGCACTCCTGTAGGAACTTTGCCTCCCAAACAGCACTCCTGTAGAAACTTTGCCTCCCAAACAGCACTCCTGTAGGAACTTTGCCTCCCAAACAGCACTCCTGTAGAAACTTTGCCTCCCAAACAGCACTCCTGTAGGAACTTTGCCTCCCAAACAGCACTCCTGTAGAAACTTTGCCTCCCAAACAGCACTCCTGTAGGAACTTTGCCTCCCAAACAGCACTCCTGTAGGCCTCTCGGTTGTGAGCAAGATGGCCTGCTGCTGCCGCGTCCATTTGCAGATCGTCAACGATTTCCTGCAGCCATCTTCGTTCTGGTCTTCCTCTTTTTCTTTTTCCCATTATGTATCCTTCCAATATGGTCTTCTCTAAATTATCATGACGTTTAATGTGTCCAAAATATCCAAGTTTTCTCTCTTTAATCCCCTCTACCAGCCAACCTTCTTCAATATTAAGCTCTTGTAGTATAGATATATTTGTTCCTTTTTGTGTTCACGATATTTGGAGAACTCTTCTGTAGCATTTACATTCAAAGGCGTCTATGTGTTTCTCGGCTGTCTTGCCAAGTGTCCAGGTCTCACAGGCGTATGTTGCGATGGGAAAGATGCATGACTTCAAAAATCTCACCTTTGTAGTTCTGTCTGCTCCTCTCCACAGATTCCCTATTTGTTTTACTCTCTGAAGAGCAACAGATGTCCTCCTTTTAATTTCCCTCCCTGTATCTCCACCATTATCAGCAGTGATCCAAGACATTCAAAACTCTCCACTTCTTCCAATTTTTCCTCATTGATATATATTTCAGCTGCCTTGTTTGTTTTGTCAGTTGTCATCAATTTAGTTTTCTTTGCATTAAGATAGAGGTTCTGCTCTTCGCTGTTCTCACGGACTGACACAATCAGTTTTTCCATTCCTTTCTGTGCTGTGGACAGTAACACTGTGTCCATTTCAGTCTGACTTATTACAGGAATGAAAAATGACTCTATCGGGAAGTTTCGGTGGACTTCCCATGTTATACTATTAGGAAGCTTCAGTGGACTTCCCATGTTATACTGTTAGGAAGCTTCAGTGGACTTCCCATGTTATACTGTTAGGAAGCTTCAGTGGACTTCCCATGTTATACTGTTAGGAAGCTTCAGTGGACTTCCCATGTTATACTGTTAGGAAGCTTCAGTGGACTTCCCATGTTATACTGTTAGGAAGTTTCAGTGGACTTCCCATGTTATACTGTTAAGAAGTTTCAGTGGTACTTATAAGATCCTAGATTTATAAAATTTATATAAAACAGTCTAAAATATTTATTCTTTATTTTATCCTTCCTCGTGTGCCGTGAAGTGTCAATGGGGAAATGCAATTGGTGTTTTTGGGCCAAATGAGTGACCTCAGTGACAGTCATGCTATAATTAGCGAGTCCAGTCCCCAGTCTCGGTTGTGGGGTGAGGGTAAACAGCCAAGTAGGGGATTGCGGGGCTGGGCGAAGTATGGTGTGGGATTATCCTTAGAGGCCGCTACGGTAGCTATGAAGGTTAGCCCGGGTCAACTTGAAAACGGCTGGCAAAGAGGATCTGGTGATGCTGCGACAGACCTAGCTAGCCGACGGTGGAATTTCACTTGCTTCAAATTCAAGAAAGATAAGACTATATACGCCAGGTGTATATAAAAAGCCCATACTAAGTACACCCAAGTCAGTCAATCAGTCGGTCAGTTAGTCATTTGCATGTCCCTTGCGGAACTTTGCCTCCCTATCAGCTCTCCTGTAGGCTTCTCGGTTGTAAGCAAGGTACCCTGCTGTTGATGCATCCATTTGCAGATTATCAAGAATGTCTTGCAGCCATCTTCGCCTTGGTCTTTCTCTCTTTTTTTTTCCCTATAAATGTACCCCTCCAAAGCGGTCTTCTCTAAATTATCATGACGTTTAATGTGTCCAAAATATTGAAGTTTTCTCTCGTTAATCCTCTTTACTAGCCAGCCTTCTTCAATATTATGTTCTTGTAGTATGGATATATTTGTTCTTTTTTTTGTGTCCATGATATTTGAAGAGCTCTTCTGTAGTATTTACATTCAAAGGCATTTATGTTTTTCTCAGATGTTTTGTTAAGTGTTCAGGTCTCACAGGCATATATTGCGATGAGAAAGATGCATGTATATAAAATGTATGCAAATTAGAACAAGTATTTAAAATATGTAAATGTATCTTAAATTATGCTAAATACATATATATATATATATATATATATATATATATATATATATAAAGTATATTAAAGTATATAAAAATGTATATTAAATTATGTACATGTGTGTAAATTAGGATACCGCAGTTCTTTCCTTTTTTAAATCCGTGGTAAATTTGTTAATTGGTGATATTACGCATTACAAAATGCTCGTAACAGTAAACAATGTTTCACTTCTCGCTTTATCAATCAATCAATCAATCAAGTGCCATGCCGCGTGGCGTAGGCGATCATTTCTCTCCACAATTCCCTGTCTTTAGATTTGATTATGAGATCAGCCGGTGACTTTCTTCCTAGCCACACTAACAGCCCATCCAGTAACTTCTCTCTCTCTCTCTCTCTCTCTGTCTTCCTTTGTCTCTTCTTCGCTCAATTTTTCCGGTTGTCACAATGTGTTCCAATTTTCCTCTTCTCAGAAAATGTCCTACAAATCTCGCTTGCCTGCCTCTGTTCTTTGCTGTAATTTGCCTTTTAACTCTTAAGACTTCTTCGTTGGTTTTCTTATCTGTCCAAGATACATTCAACATCCTTCTTATGAACCACATCTCCATGGCCTCCATTTCTCGCTGTACTCTCTTATTCATGGACCATGCTTCACATCCATATAACAAAACTGGCTCGATGTAACATTTAAGTACTCGGAATTTTGTTTTATAACAAACAAACAAACAAACAAACACACAAACAAACAAAAAACGTATACACGTGATATTTACTTTTGTTATAAAGCAGTAGGTGTAATTTCCTGTACTTTGAACGGGACTTGTCTTATGCATGTTATCGCCGTTCATAGATTTACATAAACACATCCGTGAATAAGACGCAGTTATAATTTGACAGGGAATATTTAGAAAGGGGGGGGGGGGACCCAAGACAAGACAAAACAAAATTAAAATAAAAAGAACAAAAAAGAGAAAGAAAACGCCATATTTTTCTATGAATACTAGGGTAATGTGACCCAAGACACTGGTGAATGTTGACAAGCGGCAAAGACAGAATTGTTTATTTTTATTGTAACATTTATTCTTGTATTGTATGCATTTTTAAAAAATAAAACCATTTCATTTAGTTTAAGTGAACATGTTATTATGTAATACAATCGCCTCTATTTTATTTTATTTTATTGATATTTTTAAACAATTTACAAAGGATTGTATTTAATAAATTTAAAAATAAAGACAACTACGGCGCTGGGCGTTTTAAAAATGTTAACAATAATTTACAAACGTTACTGTTAACCACTGAAAAGTCGTAGCATATACTTTTGTAACACACCAATAATTAGTGTGTAAGTATATAAAACTAAGTATATAACCACTGCAGTAAAGCTGTGACAACAAAATGTATAAACTAGGAAAAAAGTAGAAACAGCTTTATTACTTAACGAGTACACAGTTGTGACGTTTTGGTGAGAGGTTTAACCATGCAAAAACACACAGGACGAAGAGACAGAGAGAGAAGATACAATATAAATTCACATGAAAGCTATGTAAAAAATAGGAATGGGAAAAATGATAATAAAATAAAATGAATGGATCACTTAGCTGTGATTTGTAAGAAGCTGTGACTTGTAAGAAGCTGTGACTTGTAAGAAGCTGTGGCTTGTAAGAAGCTGTGGCTTTTAAGAAATCGGCACTTCTGAACACAGCCTCTTACAAGTCACAGCCTCTTACAAGTTACTACTTTTTTCCTAATGTATACATTTTGTTGATGAAGATCAACATATTAGGAATGAGTGAAGTTAGATGGACAGGTGCAGGGAAAATAAATTCTAATAAATATACAATAATATATTCATGAAGTGAGAAACATGAACGAGGAGTAGGAATAATATTTGACGAACAAACAGCAAGGACAACTGTAGGATATTTGAACATCTCAGACCGAGTCCTGCTAGCCCAACTGAAAGGACGACCAATAAACATAAATATTATACAAGTGTACGCTCCAACATCTGAAAGCTCTGAAGAAGACGTACAGCTATTTTATAATGACGTAGAGACAGCCCTGAAACACACAAAGTCACATGATGTTACCATAGTCATGGGAGATTTTAATGCCAAAGTTGGTAAAAGGAGAACTTAGACATTGTTGGTGATTATGGACTGGGGGAGACGAATGATAGAGGTAGTAAATTAATTGAATGGGCAAGAATACATAGCATGGTTGTAGGAAACACAAGTTTAAACAACATCCTCGAAGATTGGCAACGTGATGCAGCCCAGACAAAAAGACTTTTAACCAGATAGACTACGTATTAATCAACAAACGATTCCAGAATCCATTACTGACAACAAAAACCATACCAGGAGTGACCATGGCCCACTCTGTGGAAAAAATAGAATAAAGCTAAAGAAAGCATGTAGAAAAGTGAGAAACATCAAACTGAATACAGAACTTCTTTAAAAATGACCAAGAACTGTGAGAACAATACAGAGTTATTATAACAAATAGATACAATGCAATAGCACAGATAAATAGTATAGATGAACAATGGGCAATGTTAAGAGAAAAAAAGCCTCTAAAAATAAATGGATGATAAACGACATCTTAGGACTGATGGACAAGAGGAGGAGGAGTAAAAATAACGAGGAAAATATAACAAGATAAATAAAGAAATAAGACGCAAATGCAGAGAAGCAAAGGAAGTGTGGTTAAATGAACAGTGCAGACAGATAGAGAACTCCCATAATAAAGACAGCAAAAACATGCACAAACGAATTAGTGAACTCACAGGCAGGAAAACAAAATATACCACAGGATGCCTGAAATCGAAAGAAGGTAAAATGTTAATGGGAAAAGAAGACATTGTGGACAGGTGGACAGAGTACATCGGTGAGCTATATGGATGAAAAAGATCAGAATTAACACCAGATACTGAAAAATGTGATGGACCACCAATACTTGAAGATGAAATCATAGATGCCATCAAACACATGAAGAAAGGAAAAGAGACTGGGCCTGATAATATAACAATAGAAGAAATAGAGGCGCTAGAGGAGATGGGAATAAAAATAATAACCAAGTTACTGAATGACATTTACAACAGTAATTATATGCCCAATGACCTGATTAAATCCACGTTTATAGCACTACAAAAGAAACCAGGTGCAAAGGAATGTGATGACCACCGGACTATCAGACTCTCATGTCACACAGCGAAGCTACTTCTGAGAATTATTATGAGAAGAACAAGGAAAAAGATAAAAATGGAAATAGCAGATGAACAGTTTTGATTTGTTGAAGGAAAGGGAACACACAATGCCATTTATATTTTATGAACACTAAGAGAAAGAGCTTTAGAAGTACAAACAGATCTCTACTTATGCTTCAATGATTACACCAAGGCATTCTACAAGGTGAAACATAATGAAATTATTAAAATACTTGAAGACATCATTATAGACGGCAAAGACGTTAGGAGTGTAAAACATCTATACTGGCAGCAAGAAGCAGCAGTTCGAGTTGAAAGTAGAACTAGAAAATAACCTATAAAACAAAGGGTGCGACAAGTTTGTGTACTATCTCCAGACCTTTTTTCTCTGCACAGCGAGAATATTCTAAGAATGATCATCACAGAACCAGGCATAAAAATTGGAGGATACAATATTAACAACCTTCGGTATGCTGACGACACAGTACTGATAACTGAGAACCAACAAGACCTGCAAAATCTCTTGGATAAAGTCGCCAAAGAAAGTGAACACAAAGGCCTTACTTTGAACATCAAAAAGACAGAGACTATGGTTATATCTAAGAAATAGAATCCACCAACGTGTAATATAAAATTAAACAGAACTATTCTAAAGCAGGTGCAGAAATTCAAATACCTTGGAGCAATAATAACTTCAGATGGGAAATGCAGAACAGAAATTAGGAACAGAATAGGCCAAGCAAAAACTGCATTTCAGAGAATGAGAAACATATTATCCAACACATCCTTATCAATAAATGTTAGAAAACGAGTCCTAAAATGCTATATTGAACATATCTTGTTATATGGAAGTGAATCATGGACAATAGGCAGGTCTGCACAAAAATCGTTGGAAGCAGCAGAAATGTGGTTTATTAGAAGAATGTTGCGAATCCCCTGGACACCAAAAATAACTAATGAAGAATGTATGAGAAGAGCTGGAGAGATAAAAAAAAATCTTGTCAAAAAGATAAGAAAGAGACAATGTACTTTCATAGGACATGCAATGAGAAGAGGGGGCATTGAAAATATTATAACAACAGGAAAAATAGAAGGAAGAAGATCAAGAGGAAGACCAAGAGAAATGATACTGGACAGTCTGACGGGATGGTGTGAGAGGAGATCACCAACTGAGCTGATGGGCTGCATGAAAGATCGTGTACTCTAGAGAGGCATAATAGCCAACGCCAGTCGGCACGGCACCTGATGATTATGATGATACATTTTGTACCACATGCTTGGAAAGTTAAGGTTAGAGCAATTTTTCTTTCTTTTCTCCATCCTTGTAGGTATCAGACGGGCATGCACGCCAACATTTGTGACCCTTTTGAAAATAAGGGTCGCTCGTTCCTTTGTATGCTCGGTGTTTAATATTATTTTTTAAAATTCATAACTTAATAATTTATACACCATGTACTGTACATGTTACACCCTGCTGTGGTGAGGAGGAGACTAACGTGTTAAACAACAGAAGGTTGTTCATGTGTTAGTCTTGTACAGGTAACATCTGTTCTAGTCAATACCCAAACCTAACATCCGACTATAAGACGCAGGGTGAATCTTGGATAACTTTTTTTCTTTTGGGGAAAAAATGCGTCTTATACTTAGCCAAGTATGTTACACGTATAAATTACAAGGGAAATTAATAGTGGTATCGTCCCAGTTACAGGAAGATGAAAAAGCCTGTTTGAAGTCGATTTTATTTTTCACAATGTGACCTTTTCAGTTGGGTTCATATATATATGATGTATGTATGTATATCATGCCAAATTGTAAATGCGTCTTATACTTCCTTGTATCTAATCCGACTCGAAATACAGTAATACCCAGGACCAGTTAATCCTTGGATATAAGGGAGCAACGAAAGGCATAGTTTTAATCCTTGGATCTAAGGGAGCAACGAAAGGCATAGTTATAAACAATGTCAATGAGACCGATGTGTGTGTATATATATATAGTGTAGTTATGAATTGAAATATGTCTAACAGAGGGCATGGTCATTGAGGCACAATATTTCCACACAAAGAGATACATAAAACAACGTGGATATCTCAATATGATAGAACTAGAAACCAGATAGATCATTTTTGTATTAGAAAGCAATGCAGAGCATCTCTGATAGATGTAGGGGTAATAGGGATGCAGATGTTAATAGTGATCACAACCTGTGCATAGGGAAAATAAAACTAAAATTGAAAAGCCAACACAAGAAATCAATACACGGAAAGATAAACAGCCACGGCCCACAAGAAGAGTATACTAACAGTAATTTCAATCAGGAACTTGCCATTCATTCCACAACACCCAGTGAAGTTGAGGAGATAGGTATAGATGAATTATGGAATTCTAACAGCACAGCCATAATCACAGCAGCAAAAGCAAGCGCTGGATTGAAAAAAAACCAAATAGAAAACATGGATATCAGAAAACACATGGTACATACACGAAAGACGAGCAGTCAAATTAGACATGTTGAATGTAAAAACAGATCTTCGAAAAGATATGGCAAAAACAACATACAAAGAAATAGACAAGAAAGTAAAAAGTTCAGCTAAAAGGGATAAAAGAGAATACATAGACAATATGGCGAAAGAGGCAGAAAAAGCAGCAAAAACAGAAGACAGCAAAACTTTATATAACATACAAAAGAGGCTAACAGGTACTATTACATCTAAAGAAAGACCAATCCTTAGCAAAACTGGAACCCTATTAACATCAAGTAAAGACCACCAGCAAAGATGGGCTGAACACTTCCAAGAAATACTTAATCGACCATACCCAACAGAATTGTTAAACCTTGAAACTGACTTACCAGCCCCACAACTAAATGTCAACCTAGATGAAACTACATTGCATGAAACTGAACAGCAGTGAATCTAATGGCTAACAAAAAAAGCTGCAAGTGAAGATGAAATAACAGCCGAAATGCTAAAAGGTATCAATAGTGACAACATGAGACAACTACAGAGAATGTTTAACAAGATTTGGAAAGAAGAAAAGGTCCCTTCTAAACGGAAAAAAAGGAATCATTGTTAAAATACCAAACAAAAAAAAAGGCAACCTTAGTGACTGTAACAACTGGAGAGGGGTAACCTTAATATCAGTTGTGTCAAAAGTATTTTGCAAAGTCATTTTGAGTAGACTTAAAGATACAGTGGATACCGCAATGAGAGTAGAACAAGCAGGATTTCGAAAAGGAGAAGCTATCTCTACCAGATCTTTGCTGTAAGAATAATACTTGAAGAACATATTGAAAAGCAGAAACCATTAATACTGAATTTCATAGACTTTAAAAATGCATTTGATAGCATACACAGAGATTCATTATGGAGAATTTTAAGTCTATATGGAATACCATCTAAAACTGTCAACATCATTAAAGACTTCTACAATGGATATGCTTGTGCAGTCTACACAGATGAAGGAATGAGTGAATGGTTTCAGATTGAAACATGTGTGAAACAAGGATGTATACTGTCTCCTTTGCTTTTTGGAATTACAGTAGACTCCATAATGAAAAAATGCTGCACAGGTAACATAAGTATTGACTGGGTACATGGGACCCAACTAGAAGATCTTGATTTTGCTGATGACATAACTCTTATCAGTATCAATGTGAATTCCATGTAAGAAAAAACAGATAGCCTTTCTTCACTGGTTAGTAAAATAGGACTTGAGATTAACAAGGACAACACAAAAATAATGAAAATTCCCATTAATCAAAATGGAAAAATACACGTAGAAGGGACAGCTACATAGACCAGGATGGTGACACCAGAAAGGAAGTTAGAATTAGAATTGCAAAAGCAGCATCGATCTTCAAGAATCTTGAGAACATATGGAATTCAAAAGTTATAAGCATAAAAATCAAGTTAAGACTATTAAATTCAAGTGTAATATCCACCCTCATTTATGCATGCAAAAGCTGGAAAACAACTAAAGAAATAGACAAGAAATTAGACTCTTTTGAAAACAAATGCCTATGGAAAATACTCGGCATCAAGTGGAACGAATTCAAGAACACTGCAGAGATAAGACAGATGACTGAACAACAATCAGTCTCATGGGTGATCAGGGAAAGAAGATGGACATATGTTGGTCACGTGATGAGAAGAAACGATCAGATAATCGCAAAACAAGCTATCAAGTGGAACACAACAGGCCGAAGAAAAAGAGGCAGACCGCGTGAAACTCTGAAGAGGACATTGTTCATTCATTCATTTGCATGTCCCTTGCGGAACTTTGCCTCCCAAACAGCACTCCTGTAGGCCTCTCGGTTGTGAGCAAGATGGCCTGCTGCTGTTGCACCCATTTCCAGATCGTCAACGATGTCTTGCAGCCATCTTCGTCTTGGTCTTCCTCTTTTTCTTTTTCCCATTATGTATCCTTCCAATACGGTCTTCTCTAAATTATCATGACGTTTAATGTGTCCAAAATATTTAAGTTTTCTCTCTTTAATCCTCTTTACTAGCCAGCCTTCTTCAATATTAAGTTCTTGTAGTATAGATATATTTGTTCTTTTTTATGTCCACGATATTTGGAGAACTCTTCTGTAGCATTTACATTCAAAGGCATTTATGTGTTTCTCAGCTGTTTTGTTAAGTGTCCAGGTCTCACAGGCATAGTCACCACCAGATCTTTTTCCTAATTGACTTTCCATGATTGCTGCTTGGGTTTCTTGGTATGTTTCCAGAAGATAGTTTACCATTGCTTTCCTTCCGGGCAGTGACTGTACTAGTCAGTGATCGTAGCCATTGTCCCTACATTGAGATCATCTGCCTACCATCATAGAATGGTAACCATAACCAACATTATCTGTCAGCTGCTCTCCCATTCCATCCACCACCTGCTCCCATGGCTTCACGTCACCCTGATCGGGTGGCTATACGGGTACTCCACCTTGCCCAAGGGTGTCCCGTAGACTGACGGAGGTAAGGAGGCGTCTTACTTCTCCTTTGATAGGGGATACCCCTACCCCTGTTAAGAGAGGCCAAATTAACAGGCATAAAATCCCTTGATGAGATTGAAAGGCTCGCCGAAGACAAGAAAAATTGGCGAACTACCTTGCGAGCCCTATGTGACGTTTAACGGCACGGGAAGGATATAAGATATAAGATAAGTAGTTATTAACAACGTGAAAGAGAGCGACATGTAGGTGTATGTATATATATATATATATATATATATATATATATATTAGTTGTTATTAACAATGTTAATGAGAGCGATGTGTAGGTGTGTATATATATTTGTAGTGCGTCATTGTACATAGCACTGTCATAGGATATCGCATTTGGAGGCGTGAGCATTTAGGTTCCTTCAGCAGCTGACAGTGTTTGTTGCTTGTGTCAGTTTAACTGGGAGCGTGGAGGGCTGTGGTACTGTATGCCTGGGGTCTTCAAGGCCAGCAAAGCAATGCTATCCAAGACCCCAATCGCGCCTCCCCTGTTGGTGAAGCACCAGTCTCAGCTTGGCAAGCGATTCGGGGCTTTCCGTGGCACACCCCCCCCCCCCGGTAAATCCAACCCCCCCCCCCCTCTTTCTCTCAAAGTACTGAAATCCGCTTTGTAGCTTGCAGTTTTGAGTCTGCTCCAGGGTCTTCTTGCTACCCACGGTAACCCTCTCCCAGTCCGATACGACATTTGTGTTTCAATGCCTTCATTGTGGACGGCTGTTTAGGTCATCCTTCTCGCAGATCTAGGCGCAGAAACGGTTTATCGTAACCTCATATTAGACTCCCTACTATCTTGCTTATCAGCTCTGTCACGCATTTTAGGCATCTTTTCTGCTGTCTATGGGTTAATTTTTAGTATATGCCTGTGAGACGTGGACACTTAACAAAACAGCTGAGAAACACATAAATGCCTTTGAATGTAAATGCTACAGAAGAGTTCTCCAAATATCGTGGACACAAAAAAGAACAAATATATCTATACTACAAGAGCTTAATATTGAAGAAGGCTGGCTAGTAAAGAGGATTAAAGAGAGAAAACTGAAATATTTTGGACACATTAAACGCCATGATAATTTAGAGAAGACCATATTGGAAGGATACATAATGGGAAAAAGAAAAAGAGGAAGACCAAAACGAAGATGGCTGCAAGAAATCGTTGACGATCTGCAAATGGACGCAGCAGCAGCAGGCCATCTTGCTCACAACCGAGAGGCCTACAGGAGTGCTGTTTGGGAGGCAAAGTTCCGCAAGGGACATGCAAATGAATGAATGAATGATGGGTTAATTTAGTAAATGTTTATACGCGTGTTTTCATGTGCGCACAAGTTTATAATCATATCAAATAAACAGTTAAAAATTGGGAATGAAATTTCGAAAAGCAGACAGAAATCCCTTAGTAGTACCAACTGTTAGCATGAAATTCAGTGACGTCATTAAGCAGACAGTTCTGCAAACCAAGAATAGCGCATGATAATATGGCGACTACCTGCAGGATTACTCCAAGAAAGATTAAGAGATAAATCCATGGCAATGTAAGTTTTTGTACTAAAGGAAGGGAACTAAATGGTCACTCCGGCAGAGCGCTCATACGAGAGAAAAGGATTAACAAGCCGCCCTTTGCCGCCCCACTCGCACCAGAGCGCCCTGACGTTAGGAAATGCATTCCCTGCATTCCCTGCAGCCATTCAGTGTTTCAGCGGAGAACACTTTGGATTTGGGTTAGAGTTTTAATCTTTCCGGTTTGAGATATGGGTTGAATGTAGCTATGCCGCCAATGTTCTGCATTGTTGCCGGCCTTGACACTGCATCAAAGTCATTTATTAAACCACATTAAAGTCTATATATATATATATATTGAAATGGAAGAGTTGTGGCACAGGATTCGGGAGCCTTTGAAGTCACCACATGAAGCATGCGAAAATGGAAACTGAGGCTGTGTAGGTGGAAATGGAATGGGTAGTTGTTCATGGTGTAGTTAATGGTGTCATTGTGACGGATTCATAGAGTATGCTTCGTAAGATTGAGAAGAATTTGCTTCGCCAAGAATAGGTTCAACTGTTAAGCCAGTCAGCTGTGACAAGCCTAAGGTGGCTTTACTGTCCAGGGCATACGGGAGTACACGGCAATGATGTGACAGACAGACTTACTGGACAGGCTAAAATAAATGGCAGACTGTCAATGGAGAAGAGGGACATTGCTAAAGCTGTATTGGACAGACTTGAAGGAAAATGAAGAGTTGGAATGGAAGAACAATGTAGCTGTGAGAAGACTGCTGGAGCTAGGACAAATTAAAAGTGCTGGCAGGAAATCCAAACTGTGTGACAGAAAACGCATCGTAAACAACCAACATTTGACAGGAACTATTACCAGACATACTCTTGAATGGATGCTGCGGCATGCGCCGGGACATATATGGGGTTGTCCCGACTGCAGTGAAGCCGGAATCTCAAGAAATAAGTGCTTTTTATCGTCCGATTCTTGTCCGCCTAAGGGCTGTACTCCTCGGTGAAATGTTTATAGTGTATCGTGATAGATCCATGTGCAGATTCTACGTCTAACAACTCAATCAATCAATCAATCAATCAAGTGCCGTGCCGCATGGCATTGGCGGTCATTTCTCTCCACAATTCCCTGTCTTTAGACTTGATTATGAGATCTGCCGGTGACTTTCTTCCTAAACAACACTGAAACCCCATCCAGTAACTTCTCTCTCTGTCTTCCTTTGTCTCTTCTTCCCTCAGTTTTTCCAGTTGACACAATGTGTTCCAATTTTCCTCTTCTCAGAAAATGTCCTACAAAGCTCGCTTGTCTGCCTTCGATCTTTGCTGTAATTTACCTTTTAACTCCAGCCTCTCTTAAGACTTCTTCATTGGTTTTCTTAGCTGTCCATGGTACCTTCAACATCCTTCTTATGAACCACATTTCCATGGCCTCCATTTCTCGCTGTACTTACAAAACTGGCTCGATGTAACATTTAAGTACTCGGAATTTTGTATTCATTAATATGGATCTGTTGCACAAGATGTTTCTCATTTTCTGGAATGCTGACTTGGCCCGAGCATGTCTATTTTTTATTTTGTTGTGACATTTCCCATCAGCTGTTATAATTGTTTCAAAGTACTTGAATCTATCAAGTTGTTTCAGCTCTGTGCCATCGATAGTAATGCTACATTTTTGTAGTATTCTTTTCTTTGGCATCACTTCAGTCTTCTTTTCATCCAGGCTGAGACCTTTACTTTTAATTTCACGAACCACGACGTCCAGAAGAGCCTATAGTTCCCCTTCACTTTTAGCAATCACAACCATGTCGTCTTAAGTTGTTAAGGCTGTACCTGCCAATTGATATTCCTAGCAAGCTCTTTATACTTCTCATTATGTTTTCGCTGTACAAGGAGAAGAGGTCAGGAGAAGTCTACAACTGTCTTATGAAAATCAAGTCAGACTTCATCATCATCATCATCATCATCATCATCGCCTTTCACTCCCTTGAGAGCATAGGCCACGGATAAAGGCTCTCCAGTCATCCTTGTTCTTTGAATTATTCACTGCTTCTTTCCATGTGTGTCCCTTGTCTCTGAGCACTGTCATAACTTCTCTTCTCCAAGTAAGTCCAGGTCTTCCTCGTTTTCTGTTAAGTCAGACTTAACAAGCTTATATTACACCGGGCACCCTGGAGATTATAGGGGTGTTATTTTGTTTTTGTTTTTTTTTCCTGTATTAAATAAAAATTCGTGTAATTCGCATTTTCAAACTTTCGCTTGATTCACCCAGGTGAATGCGGAAGATGATATTTCTGTATCCTCAAGCTGGGTTGATTATCTGGATGATTTTCACAAAGCCAGGGAGCCATTCCGTGCTGTGGTGCAGAACGGATGTGTTAGAGAGTAGCTACTGGTTTCAGTACACATGGGTTATACTTCACGTGCTGGTACGGCCTATCAGCGCACAGCTTACACTTGTAAACCCACGTTTCCCCCTCACCCCACCCCCCCCCCCCCCATGCTCTGTATCTCTGGTATAACCCCCCCCCCCCCAATGCTCTGTATCTCCGGTACAAAACCGGCCCCCCAGGTATCGACATTTTTTTCCCTCTCTCTCCCACCACCACCACCACCACCCCACCCCCTTGTCCCTCTGCTAAAATGAGTATGTTGGGCTGAACTGATCGATCAGAATATCCGACTCCGCCCCCTCGCGTTTATTTGTACCAGCAGTGTCACAGTTTGATCGTTTAGACGTAACATTCCCGAGACACTTTAGCACCGAACCAACACAAATATGCGCGCGTTCAGAGTAAAGCTATTCTATTGGCTGCAGCTGGAAAGTATAAATGATATTGGTAGACAGTAGTGTTTGACATAAAGTGCAGGTGAACACATGTTTTAGTTACCACCTTGCTCCCCCATATATATATATATATGACACAAACATGAATTCGGGTTTTTTTTAAACGAATATATTAGTGCACAAAATGCAGATATATGTTTTATCTACCGTTTAATTTTGTCCTGGTTGTTTTCTTATTAAAGCTAATATGGTACCGGCAACCGGCTCTAGTGTGAAGAAGAAGAAGAAGAAGAAGAGGAGGAGGAAGAAGAAGAAGAAGAAGAAGAAGAAGAAGAAGAAGAAGAAGAAGAAGAAGAAAGAAGAAAAAGAAGAAGAAGCAGGAGGAGGAGGAAGAAGAAGAAGAAGAAGAAGAAGAAGAAGAAGAAGAAGAAGAAGAAGAAGAAGAAGAAAAAGAAGAAGAAGAAGAAGAAACAGATATAACATTGCCAACATAATGTGCTAACCATGAAAAAAAAAAACAACGGTAATATCACAGGGAAAGAGATGTGGTTATCTGATTTACGTGTTGTCCTACTTACACCTGGTGTTATACACTTGTATGGCTTACTCACCATTTTCATGCATAACTAATGGCTGCTACTTACATATTAATGATGCGTGACCCAATACATTTGTCACAGCCGTTATATAAATTATTTATCCTACAGTTCTTTTATTTCTTACGGTTAATTTGTGAGCGTATAATCAGGTAGCGTGCCATGTAGACAAAGGGGCTTTTCTCGGATTGAATATTATCAGATAAAAAGTTCAGGGAAACCACAGGTTAGATACGGTGATGTATTAACCACGACCCACACATAATCTAAACTCAGAAAGGCCTAGGCGTTTTGATAATAAGCACCCCCATCTCCTGATACATGACACGTATCTCAGCACTTTGTGATATATGTTAATAGTATATGACATTGTGGCTTGTATTAAGAATGCTTCCAGTCCTTCTAGTGGTTTGTCTAGAATGTCCTAGTGTCAGTGCTGCCAGCGGTTGCTTTTGCATTCCTCTGATAATTCATTCATTCAACTTTCTGAGCCATTGCTGTTCATTGCTGCAGACAAGACTGTTCTTAGGGAACAATTTTTTTATAAATAGGAAACTACGAGGCTTTGGTACGGTAAAGTAAGAGAAGACAGTTTTGTAGGATTAGACCTCGAAAAAAATCGTAGACAAAGCACTTTAGTGAGACGTGAGAGAAAGAAAAATCACAAGAGAATTACCTGGGATTCGAACCACGGACTCCGGTAGGACGAGCAGCCGTCTAGCCACGAGAGAACAGCGTACTGTCGATTTAGCCAACTAGCACCCCCTAGTTGTGCTTTGTCTACGATTTTCTCGAGGTCTAATCCTACAAAATTTGTACTCCTCCATGTTCTTATTCTCCTCCTGCCAAACGTCCAATCGGAGGGGTCGTAGGTCTTGTTCGTTGTCTTGGCCCGCCTCTAGGTCTGTCTCCGTTTATCACTTCCATATAAGCCCTTTTTTCTGTGTCTATTTTTGTTCTTCCTCTTCAAGTGTATGAGTTATCTCAATTTGTTGTTTTTTTTTCTAAATGGTAGTTATAAATGGAGACTAGAAATAGCCTGTGGATTTCTTTGTTATTTATAATTTTCCATTTTTGCGTTATAGGATCTCCAATCTGTCCAAAATTCTCAAGATTCTATTTTCAAAGATGTGTAGTTGTGCTTCATCTTGTTTTATAATGCTAGCTGTTTCTGATCCATACAAGACATCCGCTCTAATCTGCATCTTGTATATGTTAATTTTGGTGTTGTAAGTCAGGAGTTTTTTTTACTCCAACAAGTGTCTAAGGACAAATAAGTCTTGTTTCCTGCTTGTATCTTACATCTTACATCCTTCCCGTGCCGTTAAATGTCACATAGGGCTCGCATATTGTTTACCAAGTTTTCCTGTTCTCGGCGAGTCTTTCAACTTCATCAAGTTATGTTATGCCACTAAACTGGCTTCTCTTAACAGTGTCCTCTTTGGAGTTTCACTGGTCAACCTCTTTTTCTTCGGTCTGTTGTGCCCCACTTGATAGCTTGTTTTGGTATTCTCTGATTGTTTATTCTCATCACATGGCCTACATATGTGCATCATTCTTTTTCTGATCACCCATGAGACAGGTTGTTGTTTGCTCATCTATCTTATCTCTGCGTTGTTCTTGAATTCATTCCACTATATATCAAGTATTTTCCTTAGGTATTTGTTTTCAACTATTCTAATTTCCTGTCTATTTCTTTAGCTGATTTCCAGGTTTCGCATGCATAAATGAAGGTGGATATCACATTTGAATTGAATAATCTTAACTTGGTTTTTATGCTTATAACTTTTGAATGCCATATGTTCTCAAGAGAAGGACAATGCTGCTTTTGCAATTCTAATTCTAACTTCCTTCTGGTGTCACCATCCTGGTCTATGTAGCTGCCAAGGTATGCAAATTGGTTTACTTCATCAAAAGCTGTTCCTTCTACGTATATTTTTCCTTCTTGATTAATTAGAAGTTTCATTATTTTTGTTTTGTCTTTGTTAATTTCAAGACCTATTTTGCTAGGCAAGGAAGACAGGGAATTTGTTTTTTCCTGCATCGATTTCACATTGTCACTGATAAGAGTTATATCATCTGCAAAATCAAGATCTTCATTTTGGGTCCCATGTACCCAATCAATGCTGGTTTTACCTGTACAGCATCTTTTCATTATAAAGTCTATGGCAATTCCAAAAAGCAAAGGAGATAATATAAATCCTTGTTTCACGCCTGCTTTAATCTGAAACCATTCGCTCATTCCTTCTTCTGTCTTTATTGCACAAACATATCCGTTGGTAGAGATCTCAAATGATGTTGACAATTTTAGATGGTATTCCATATAGTCTTAAAATTCTCCACAATGAATCTCTGTGTATGCTATCAAATACTTTTTTAAAGTCTATGAAGTTCATGATTAATTGTTTCTGTTTTTCAATATGTTCTTCCAGTATTATTCTTAGAGTAAAGGTCTGGTCGAGACAACTTCTCCCTTTTTGAAATCCTGCCTGTTCTTCTCTCATTGCAGTATCCACTACATCCTTAATTCTATTCAGAATCACTTTACAAAACACCTTTGACACAACTGATAATAAGGTTATTCCAGTTATCTTATAATCCAGTTATTGCAGTGACTGTGGTTGCTTTTTTTTTTTTTGGGTATTTTAACAATGATTCCCTTTTTCAATTTAGAAGGGAAATTTTCTTCTTTCCAAATTTTGTTAAATATTTTTCATTCTTTGTAGTTGGCTCATGATGTCACTGTTAATTTTCTTCTTGTATCCTATCTCCAATTCCATCTCTCATAATGTTGGAGCTATTGAATAATGCCCCCAGATATTTACATAAATGTGTGCTCTTAATCTTTATACCTTCTATTTGAATCTGATGGTCTTGTTTGTCTTTTTTTTTTTTGGCCTTGCTATTTCATGTGTTCAGTTTTGTCATAATTTATCTTTAGCCCCACTTTTTCTGCTTGTTGTTGCAGATGTGTGAAGACTTCTGTGGTCTCTTGTAAAGTTTCTCCTACAATAGCTATATCATCTGAATATCCTAATATTCTCGTTCTGTCGTTCATGATTTGTTCCTTATTTATTGTTCTTATAATTTGTTCTAGGGACAAGATGGAACAGCACTGGGGTCAGAGCATCAGCTTACGTCAGGGGCTGTTGTTGTTGTTGTTTGGAATTGGTTTGATTTCCTTGCGTCACATAATGCTCTATTTTCTGTTTCCTCCATGGATAGTTTACTTATGTTAATGTATTTCTTAGGTATTTCTCTGGCAATGCGTCATTAAAACTGCGTCTGTCTTGTCTGCATTTAATAAATAGATATTATTTGTTAGATATTGTTAAAACATTTACTTGTATCTCTGAAGGGAGGGTGTGTGCTTTTTCTTCCTTGTTCTTTTAGTCGTTGTGATTTTGTATTTAGCAGCCTTCCTTTCCGTTTTCTCCTTTACTCAATGTTGTCCCATGTGGGACAGCTGATCCTATTTTTTTTTTTTTTTTGTTCACGGTATATTAAGACGTCATTTGCTGTTTCTGTCAGTGCGTGGACACAGAAAAGAACAAATATATCTATACTACAAGAGCTTAATATTGAAGAAGGCTGGCTAATGAAGAGGATTAAAGAGAGAAAACTTAAATATTTTGGACACATTAAACGTCATGATAATTTAGAGAAGACCGTATTGGAAGGATACATAATGGGAAAAAGAAAAAGAGGAAGATCAAAACGAAGATGGCTGCAAGACATCGTTGACGATCTGGAAATGGATGCAGCAGCAGCAGGGCATCTTGCTTACAACCGAGAGGTCTACAGGAGTGCTGTTTGGGAGGCAAAGTTCCGCAAGGGACATGCAAATGAATGAATGAATCAGTGCTTTGCTGTTCGCCGTTTGTAGAATTAAAGAGATTTTTTTTTTAAATGCGGGGAACATTTATCCCCTGGCGCGGCTGTCGTCAAGCTGTTCTGTGTCAAAGTCCTAGTTTTGTTTGTTCTTAGCTTCAGTTTGACTTTGGACACTATAAGGATGTGGTCGTCTTCTACATCAGCTTCTCTTCTGGAGAAGACATCCTGTTGAGATCTTATCCATCTGCTGTTTATGAGTACATGATCATTTTGGTTTTGTGTTCCTCCATCGACAGACCTCCATGCTAATTTATGAATTTGCTTTTGATGCTTCTGGTGGAAGATCGGTCCTCCCATTATCAACTTATTTTCTTCACGAAAACTGCAAAGTTTCTCTCTGTCTGAATTCATCTGAATTCATCACATCCCACACCTTCTCCTGTTCTTTATCTTTTCACGATGTTCGTTACTACAGCCAAATTTCGCACTGAACTAGTAGTATGTAATGTATAGGGTCTTTGATCACTGTCTTTTGCAGACTGTAATATTTCTCTTTAGCATCTCCCACGGTTATCCATATATTGTAGTATATCCAAATTACAAGAAATTAATATTGAAGAAGTTTGGCTAATAAAGAAGATTAAACAGAGAAAACTTAAATATTCTGGACAAGTTAAACGTTATGATAATCTATAGAAGAAGAGCCTTGAAAGGGTACACAACTGGTAAAAGAAAGAGAGGAAGATCAAGGCGAAGACATCGTTGATGATCTGCCAGTGGACGCATCAGCAGCAGGGCATATTGCTTACAACCGAGAGGCCTACAGAAGAGCTGTTAGGGAGGCAAAATTCCGCAAGGGACATGCAAATGACTGACTGACCTCCCACTGCTGTTTCCTAAGTCCCCCCTTCCTCTCACCGGGACTTTGGATTTCTCTTGCGCCAGTTTCTGTGGTCGCTATTCGTTTCTTTACGGGGGTTTGGGGGGGGGGGGGGCGCGGGTGCCGTGCACCAACCTCTTTAGTCGTCATGTATAGGTGGGGGGGGGGGTAGCAAGGGCTGAATCCTTTACTTTCGGCGATTTATGTCCAGGGTCCAGGTGACAGCCCCCTTGGCTACAACTGACAGCCACAACAAACCTTGCCGCACAATGGAATCTCCGCAGGACAAGTTATACTGTAATTTATTTTGCAAAAAGGCCCTCATTTAACTGAAACTTACACATTCGTCGTTGCTTTCCTCCCCCCATTCTCCTCACTCTAACCTCTCTTTCCCTCAGTTACTTCTTCTCTTTTACTTTGAATGTAGTAGTTAAATCTTACACTCTTTCGATATGTTTTTTCCTAATTTAATTTGTATATTTGTACTAAATCGAGTGTGTGGGAAGAATGAAAGATGGAGTGATGAAGGGCAGAATGTAAGACGGGGCTGCGTGCCACAATTCTTTACCCTTGAAAAATAAAGATTATTCATTCATTCATTCTCTCTCTCTCTCCTTCTCCCCCCATCCCCTCACTCTAACCTCTCTTTCCCTATCTCTCTCCTTCTCCTCCCCCTCTCAATCCCCTCACTCTAACCTCTCTTTCCCCCCTCTCTCTCTCCTTCTCCTCCCCCCCCCCCCCCCCAATCCCCTCACTCTAACCTCTCTTTCACTCTAAGAAATTTAGTGAAAGACAAAACTGATAGTAAATCAATCTGGAAAGCCATTAATACTCTTGTAAATAAAAGGAAGCAATCTGACCCACAAACACTTAATGGTGAACATACTTGCACTAACTTCAGTGAACATTTAGGGAAGAAATTAGTGTTCTAAGATCTTCATTACCAACCCCGACTTGCGACCTGAGCGTGTTGAAAACTTACAGCGACAGTAAATGTGTAAAGCTAAAACAAATTAATATTCCTTTCCTCACAGTCGGTGAGGTTTATAACTACATCCGGTCCCTAAAGAACACTAACACAGCAGGATGTGATGACATTAGTAACAAGATACTACGCTACGCTGCACCAGTTATCACAGACACACTAACATTCTTATACAATTTGTGCATTGACAAATGTTATTTCCCTGACGCTTTTAAACTCGCCAAAGTTTTTCCTCTTTTTAAATCTGGACAGACTAGTGACCTTTCAAACTATAGACCCATAGCCATTCTGTCATCACTATTTAAACCTCTTGAAAAGCATATACAAAAGTTAACACTGCTCCACATGCAAGAAAACAATCTACTAATAGACAGTCAGTCAGGTTTTAGACCAAATTACTCTTGCCACACAGCATTAACTAAAATGACAGAAAGCTGGCTGTCTAATATAAACGATGACAAATTGTGTAGTGCTGTCTTTGTTGATTTCAAGAAACCCTTCGATATGATTGATCATAAAATTCTTGCAAAAAAGCTGGAAGGCTATAGATTACACCCTGACCTAACAAAATTTATTATATCTTTTCTCTCTGGTAGAAAACAAGTAGTTTGCTTTAAAAACAAAATATCTGGCTCATTTGTGGTTGATACCGGTATTCCTCAAGGCTCCATTCTTGGTCCTCTTCTCTTAACCCTTTTGAAATAAAGATCAATCAATCAATCAATCTCTTTGCTACCTATATTAACGACCTACCACTACATTTAAAGCACTCTTCATATGATCTTTTCGCTGATGACTGTACTGTTTACAATAGTGACTATGACATCAATAAACTATAGACAATGCTCCAAAATGATATAAACAGTTTGATTAAATGGAGTAATAAAAATGGTATGTTGATAAACACCGACAAAACAAAATCCATGCTCATAACTACAAGACAGAAACTGCAAAATGTAACAAAAACTTCACTACAGCTTTGTGCTGGGACTATGGCAATAGAAAATGTTCATGAACATAAAACCCTAGGACTCATCATTGATCAGCATTTAACTTGGAATTCTCACGTACATAACCTAACAAACTTGATTGCACAGAAAGTTTACCAATTAGCCAAAATGAAACACTTTATCGACAAAGACACGAGAAAGATGTACTACATATCACACATACAAACACACTTAGATTACTGTTCCACAATCTGGGATGGATGCTCAGTCTCAAACACAAAAAGGCTCCATTCACTTCACAAACAAGCATTAAATCTGATTTGTGACAAACACCCAGTACAGACTGTAGATTATCACAAACAATTCAAAATTCTACCCCTCAAAAATAGAATCATTTTTAACAAAGTTAAGTTTGTTCACAGAATTCTGTCGCACAATGCTCCGCCTTACTTGTGGTCACTGTTTACATATAACACTAAACATAGCCAGCGTTTAAAAAACTGTCTTCTTCCTAAACCCAGGATTGATCTGTACAAGAAAAGCCTTGCATACTCTGCAGTGCGGCTCTGGAACACCCTCCCCTACCATTTAAAATCCATTGTTAATACTCCATCCTTTAACTCAAACCTGTTTCATTATTTACTTGCTTGTAGTTATATGCCTCCATAAAATAACCAGCTCTCTCTCAACCCATGACTCGCCAACCATCAAGTACTAAAATGACATAGTTAGAAAGCAACTTGTTAGATATTGTTAGAAATTATTTTAATGTTTCTTAAAAAAACATATGTTAGAAGATCTGTATTTACAATGTATTTTTGTTTATGTATATGTCTGCGTGTGTATGTGTGCGTGAGTGCTATTTTATTAGGTTAATTACTTCTTCTCTTTTACTTTGAATGTAGCAGTTAAATCTTACACTCTTTTGATATGTTTTCTCCTAATTTAATTTTTATATTTGTACTAAATCAGATATGTGGGAATAATGAAAGAGGGAGTGATGAAAGGCAGAATGTAAGACTGGCCTGCGTGCCTAATTCTTTACCCTTTAAAAATAAAGATCATTCATTCATTCATTCATTCTCCTTCTCCCCCCCCCCCCCCAATCCCCTCACTCTAACCTCTCTTTCCCTCTTTCTTCTTCTTCTTCTCTCTCTTTCTCTCCTCGTAGAAAATACAAGAAATTAATTTCAGTTTATTTTAATAACACTCATTTACACTACCTGCTCAAAAACAAACAACAACAACAACAAATATTGGTACAAATATTTGCTAAATCTTTACAGACTTTTTAAAATTTACTGATATAATCTGTCAGGTTAAACCAAACGGTGAGTATTTAATTCCTCTATTTGAATGTATTTAATCCGAGCTCTCTAACGTATCCTCACGTAATACATTTGATTTGTTCTGTTTTTTGGTTGGAAAACCTCCTTACCCGATAATGGCCGAGCGGTTGCGGTAGCATTTACGTGATAGAGTTAGTAGCAGCGAGAAAAACAAGTTCAGAGATAACAAGTTGGTATACACGAGTATATGTCCTTCACTTCTGAGAGCTGGATAAATTGAGTTTAGATTTCTAGAACACTCTTATTCTGAGTGCACATGGAAGCCAGACGCGCTGGGCTGAATGAGTAAACAAGTACTGCACAGTTTTCTTCTCCTTCTACTTTCTATCTTTCTTTCTTTCTTTACATTTTTTTTTCTATTTAAACGTTAATTTTCCCTCATATGTATTTTTTAATGGAATATAATTGCAATGAAATGTTTTAATACATTTTCAAGAGCTGAAAGTCAAAATAAAACAACTTTCTTTTCGTAATTGTTAAATAGAACGTCAAATACTTCTAGTAAAAAAAAAAAAAAGGAACATTTTCTTTAAATTCGGAATAAAAGTTTACATTTAGAAAAAAAAAATTCTTCTAATGTATTGAATCTTCCAATATATTCTTCTACTTCCTGTGTTTCTGTTTCAGCTCTCAAAATTAGTTTTCATAAATCTGTATACCCACCCCCTCTCCAAAACAAAACAAAAATGTTTTCAGAACTCAAAAGAGGTAGGATTTAAGTTTTCAAACAACCGCTAAATCACCTTCAAAATAGTTCGTCTAGAGCTAGATTTTTTTTACCCCCCCCCCCCAAAAAAAAAACAAAACAACTCAATTATAGTTTTCATGGTCATGTGAGGCAACTCAGTAGCCAATCAGCTACCCCCCCCCCCCCCGAACTAATTTCTCATAGCGAGATCGGAATTTCCAGTCCACCAGGAGGTGCACCAATCAACCAGCTGTAGAAATAGGTACCAGACAATGCAGACACAAAACTGAGCGGATGCTTCCAAGCTGATTCTGCAGAATTTTTTAGCCATCTGCTGTTAGGTCTTTAGATCAACTCGCCGATGTTGACGGATCCTGCGGCCAAACAAGTCTTTACCGAGGCTGCACTCGAGTTCTCCACTACCGAAGAAATTAGAGACCCAGATGTCAACAGGAAAGGTAACAGTGAAGGTAAAAAAAGGTACAATTCCCGTTTCCATGCCATTAAGGTATGGTGGAGATACGGCGATATTTCCAAGACCTTCGGCACATGAAAGTCTGATGTGGTCAATATCACGTATGGCCGCATTTGCCTTCCCAGATTTCTCTGGTGCCCTTCTTTTAGAGGACTAGGTCGACCCCGGAGCCTTTTTTGGTGTGTGAAAAAAAAATCCCCTCTGCTGGGACTTGAACTCGGTGCCACCGGATTAGTAAACCGAGCGCCTAACCACTCAGCCAGTCAGTCCGTCAGGAAGGATAATGACCGGTTTTTTTAGAGGTGGGGCGGGTGGTAGATAAGAAGGGTAATTTGTTGTTGATTGACTGTCTTCGAAGGAGCCAAACAGTTTGTTCAGAATGCTTAACTTCCTGTGCCGGTTGAAGGATGAATTGAAAGTAAAATAGGGAGACAACCGTGGAAATGCGCTGGCTCACAAAACATTGGATGTCTTGAAGACTTGTATGGCTTGAACGAATAGATCACCCATCCTACTCAACAGATCTTGCTCCATCTATTTCTTGTTTCCCCAACCTTAAAATGTTTGAAAGGGAGGGAAACTTTCTAGTGAATAGAAGGTGATAGCAGCAATAGCACAGTATTTCAGCTACCAGATATCAGATTTTTTTTTTTTTTTTGCTTTTGGAAGGGGTAAAGAAACTTAAGAAATGGTGTGCTAATTGTTTACATACAGGGTAAATATTTGGAATAACGCGTGAGTAGGTTTTATGGCTTTAGGTCATTCCCTTCTTGGTCGGGCCAGTAACTTTTTCAGTAACCCATCGTAACATTATATGGGTCTACGGGCACTAACATCAAATCTCCTACGTGGCTCTATGGACTTTAACGTTATATCTCTAGGTAGCTATACTGGCACTAAAATCAGATAACCTATGTGGCTCTATAGACATTAACATCGTAGCTCTCTTTGGCTCTATGGATATTAACATCATATCTCTAGGCAGCTCTATTGACACTAAAATCAGACCTCCTATGTGGATTTATGGACATTAAAGTCATATCTATATTTAGCTCTATGTGGCTCTATGGACATTAACATCATATCCTTATTTAGCTCTATGTGGCTCTGTGGACATTAACATCATATCCCTAGGCAGCTATTTGGCACTAACATCATAACCACTATGTGGCTCTATGGGAGTTATCAGACACTTATATGGGCACTAACATCAAATCCTCTATATTGTTATAGGTGATTTAAAATCATATCCTTTCTTAGCTATAATGGCACTAACATCAACCTCCATATGGCCTTATGGACACTAACATCATGATCTCTGTGTAGCTTCATGTGCACTGACATCATATCCATAGTTGGCTCTATAGGCACTAACATCATGATTAACATCTATCCCTAGGTGGCTCTATGGGCACTAACATCGTGATCTCTGTGTGGCTCTATGGGCTTTAACATCGTATCGTTAAGTGGCTCTGTGGGCACTACCATTACAGCCCTATCTGGCTCCATGGGCATTAATACCGATCCCCTAACTTACTCTGTTTCATAACTACTACCTTATCCCCGATGTATCTTTATGTCTTGATTTGTTCTGCCTCTATTTGTACTATTTTTTAAAAATCTATTTTTATGTTAAGACTCCGGATTTCCATTATATACCCAAAGAACAGATCATCACCGAAAGATCTTAAATACTTCAGAACTCTTCCACTTCAGTCGCTTTTCAGAGATTCTCGGAGTCATGTGACCCTAGTCCCAACACAACCTGGTCTTTCAGCTGCACTGGTCATGAAAGAACATGCTATCCTTACCCTGCTAAATCTCTAGGAAAATAGTCCGCTAAACAAGAAATCACGAAAGATATCTAAAAGCATTCGTCTCACTAAACGCACAAAGCTAAATGTCATTCTATACGCGTCCACGGAGAAACCACAAACGAATGTTCTGATCGAGTAAATGGAGATTTACGCAAAGAAAGCAGGCATTTCATATGTTTTTCATATATCCAGTAAATAGTTTTGGCTGGTTCCTCCAATACTGTCATCTTATTTAATGTTCCCACCATCTGTTTCTGTTCTAGATGTGACTTATCGCGGCGTTCAGGTTGTGTCTGTTTTATGTCCCTTTGTGCAATTCTTATTATCTCCCTTGTACCTGCCTGACTTCTTTGAGTGTGTGTGTGTGTTTTTTTTTTTGTACATTCTTTCTGTTTTTATCTCCCTTCCTACGTAAATTCAGTTACTATATATATATTTTTTTTCATTAAATATGCTTTTCTTTCTTTCATTCTTTTTCTTTTTTTAATTTTCTTTCTCATTGAAAGAAGGAAGGAAGGCACACATTAAATACACTGAGAGAGTTGATACTTTAATAGGAAATGAATGAGAGACGAAAGAAAAGAGAGAGGTATAAAGATATAGTTAGACAAATGGAAAACAGGAAAGAAGAAGAAGAGAAAGAAGAATAAATTAAAAATTGGTGGTGGATGTGGTGGTGGTAGCAGTAACAGTATTATTATTATTATTAGTAGTAGTAGTTGTTGTTGTTGTTGTTGTAGTAGTTGTAGTGTAGTAGGAATATTGTATTTAGTAGTGTAATAGAAGAAGAAATTATAAATAGTAGTAGTAGTAGCAACAGTATTAGTAGCAGTAATAGTAGTAGTATTAGTAGTAGCAACAGTAGCAGTAGTAGTGGTGGTGGTAGTAGTAGTAGTAGTAGTAGTAGTAGTAGTAGTAGTAGTAGTGGTGGTGGTAGTAGTAATAGTAGTAGTAGTAGTAGTAGTAGTAGTAGTAGCAGCAGCAGCAGTAAAAATAATTATATAATACTGTAATAGAATAATAAATTATAAATAGTAGTAGCAGCAACAATAGTAATAGTGGTAGAAGGAAGGAAGGAAGAAACTGAAGAAATAAAGAGAAAGAAGAGAAAAAAAATCTGTAATACTCTTCCTAGAAGCTTCAGAGCTGAGCCGTGCTGAGAGACAGACGGCCTAGTTTTACTAGATCTGTGACGGAGGCAAAAAACCTCCCACGACATCTGACCCTGGTTAGAGCCCTTACAAGCGTGGAAACTGATTTCTTAAATACCGACAACGATATAAATGTTGACAAGAGTCAGAACTACACGTTGATAACTCTTAGAGCGCATTGTAGAATAACTTGCTGCACAGTAATTACAAAGACAACGTTGAGGTGTTTCGGAGAACTATAGAAACAAAAATGATTATCATGCAATACAGTTGAAAGGGGGGGGGGAGGGGAGGAGGCCACACTAAAGGCTGGCCACTGACCGTGAAAAGTGGAAAGAATTGTTGCTGCCCTGCAATACGACACAGGGCATAGTGAGCGATGATTACATGTAGCCTATCACAGACATCTACTGGATGGGATAGATAGAAGAATGGAATTATAAAACCCCGATAAGCGACATAGAAGAGGAAGCAACAGAGAGAAAGGAAGTGAAAAGAAATGATGAGAAGTGTATAAAATTTAGAAAGGAAAAAAAAAAGAAATAATTAAACACAACTTTACAAAGAATACAACAAAATAGAAGGACACAGATTTTCTTCTTGCTGATGAAGTTTGGCAAACAGGAAGAGACAAAGTAACCCCAATTCATAGATTAATGAGAAATAAACATTTTTTTAAAAAATACACAAACACACACAATCCCTGTTGCTCTGAGCTTCTTAATGTACACAGCGGGTACACACACACTCCCTCTCTCACACTGACAAACACATGAAACCCTTCCACCCTCTCAGACCCCCGGCCGTCGAGAGCGCTCGTAAAACGAGGACTGAGCGAATTAAAGACGCCAAGAACGGCAAACCAAAACGCAACATCTGACAAGGATTAGCTCCCGCTGATCTAGTAAACGTGTTCTTTGGCTCTCTCTCTCTCTCTCTCTCTCTCTCTCTCTCTCATCCACTTCTGTTCCCTCCACACTCCACCGTTCAGCATAATCGGGAAGTTAAAATTTCAACAGGAAAGGACTGTAAAATTTCAACAGGGTGGGACTGTACTTTGAACGGAACCGAAGCAAACCAGAAACGAAACAATATTTCAATGGGAGTATATTTTCCTATTCTAACTTTTAGCAAATCAAATTTACCAGTTTTGCTAGAAATCACCAAACAATTTTAAAAGAAATAAAAATCTTCAACTTATAGAACATGTTAAACTTATTTTCAAGGGATAAAGAGAATTAAACAGAGAAAACTTAAATATTTTGGACACATTAAACGTTACGAGAATTTAGAGAAACGTGCATAATGGGAAAAAGAAAGAGAGGAAGACCAAGGCGAAGATGGCTGCAAGATATTGTTGATAATCTGCAAATGGGTGCATCAGCAACAGGGCATCTTGCTTACAACCGAGAGGCCTACAGGAGAACTGTTAGGGAGGCAAATTCCGCAAGGGACATGCAAATGACTGATTGACTTCAAAGAGTAACTGACCTTCAACAGTGATTCTTATCTTTTTAGTAGGCAGCGGGGCCCCCTTTCTTGCATGATAACAACCGTGGACCCCCTACTTACAAAGAAAACAATAAACAGACCCCAGATGATGCTATGTTTCTTTTTATTATTTTTTTTAATAGAGCCGTGGAGTCCCGAAAAATCCTTCCACGGACCCGCCCCCTCCCCTGCCACCGGGGCTTCTTGGGCCCCAAGTTCAGAACCACTGACCTAGAGGCAAATTCCTCTTTATTTGATGATTATCTTCATCGTCATCATCTTCATAATAATAATAATAATTCTTTACCAATAAGTTGAGATATGCTGACCACGCCATTTTTCGAATTCGTATTCTGTCGGAAATCAGAAATTAATATTCGTATTCGAATTAAAATTCTAATCAGCAAAACTTTCGACGTGTGAACAATAAATTCTCCCGCATTGCCCAAAAATTGGCATTAAATTGATGTCTCCCTCTCCGCCATGTTGTACCCAACTATAGCCTGATATATATTCAGCTAGTAAGCTGAAATCAATGTTAATTGTTGCTACAAATACTAGCACGTAATCAGTGACAGGCAGTTCTGTAAGAATCTATTATACATTCGGTGCGTAACATCCTTGCAGACATTTAAACTGTAATTAATGCCTACTTTCTCTGCTAAATTTTAATTTGTAATTAGTATATAATGTCTCTTGCAAAAATTTTCAATCTGTAGTTAGAAACTGGTGTGCAAATTGGTATCTGCTGTATATGCAAATTGCTAGCTTGTGATTAGTGTCTGCTGTCTTTACAAGCTTCTAATTTGTCTCTGCAAAATTTCTAATTTGTGATTAGTGGTTTACTATCTTTGTAAAATTTCTAGTCTGGGAATAATGTTTACTATCTCTGAAAAGTTCTAATTTGTGATTAGTGTTTACAATCTCTGTACATTTCTATTCTCTAATTCAGTTATCAATCAATCAAGTCCCGTGCCGCGTGGCGTAGGCGATCATTTCTCTCCACAGTTTCCTGTCTCTTAAGACTTGATTATGAGATCCGCCGCTGACTTTCTTCCTAGCCACACTGACAGCCCATCCAGTAACTTCTATCTCTATCTTCCTCTGTCTCTTCTTCCTTCAATTTTTCCAGTTCCCACAATGTGTTCCAGTTTTCCTCTTCTCAGAAAATGTCCTACAAATCTATCTTGTCTGCCTCTGATCTTTATTGTAATTTTCTTTTAACTTGATATGGATCTGTTGCACAAGATGTTTCTCATTTTCTGGAATGCTGACTTGGCCCGAGCACGTCTGCTTTTTATTTCGTTGTGACATTTCCCATCAGTTGTTATAATCGTTTCAAAGTACTGAATCTGTCAACTTGTTTCAGTTCTGTGCCATCGATGGTAATGCTACATTTTGGTGGTATTCTTTTCTTTGAGGTGACCATCACTTTAGTCTTCTTTTTATTCAGGCTGAGACTTTTACTTATGCTTTCACGAACCACGATGCCCAGAAGAGCCTGTAGATTCCCTTCACTTTTAGTAATCAGAACTGTGTCGTCTGCATATCTTAAGTTGTTGAGGTTGTACCTGTCAGTTGATATTCCTGACAAGCTTTCTATAATTCTCATTATGTCTTCGCTGTATAAGGAAAAGAGGTCAGGAGATAGAGCACATCCTTGTCTCACTCCCAATTTTATGTTTTGGAATGCTCATATTTGGTTCTCAACCTTCATTGCTGCTGATTGCTGCCAGTATATGTTTTTGATGAGTTTCAGTTTTTACGAACACTAACAGAAAGAGCTTTAGAAGTACAGAAAGATCTCTACTTGATTACATCAAGGCATTCGACAAGGTGAAACATAATGAAATTGTTAAAATGTCTGAAGACATCAATATAGACTGCAAAGACCTGAGGACTGTAAAACATCTATACTGGCAGCAAGAAGCAGCAATTCGAGTTGAAAATACAACTGGAAAATATCAGCCTATAAAACAAGGGGTGCGACAAGGATGTGTACTGTCTCCAGACCTTTTTTCTCTGTATAGCGAGAATATTCTAAGAACAATCATCACAGAACCAGGCATAAAAATTGGAGAATACAATATTAACAACTTTCGGTATGCTGACGACACAGTACTGATAACTGAGAACCAACAAGACCTGCAAAATCTCTGGGATAAAGTCGCCGAAGAAAGTGAACAGAAAGGCCTTACTTTGAACATAAAAAAACAGAAACTATGGTTATATCTAAGAAACAGAATCCACCAGCATGCAGTATAAAATTAAACGGAACTATTCTAAAGCAGGTGCAGAAATTCAAATACCTTGGAGCAGTAATAACTTCAGATGGGAAATGCAGAAAAAAAAATTGGGAACAGAATAGGCCAAGCAAAAACTGCATTTCAGAGAATGAGAAACATATTATCCAACACATCCTTATCACTGAGTGTTAGAAAATGAGTCCTAAAATGCTATATTGAACCTATCTTGTTATATGGAAATGAATCATGGACAATAGGCAAGCCTGCACAAAAATCATTGTAAGCAACAGAAATGTGGTTTATTAGAAGAATGTTGCGAATCCCTGGACAGCAAAAATAACTAATGAAGAATGTATGAGAAGAGCTGGAGAGACAAAAAAACCTTGTCAAAAATATAAGAGAGAGACAATGTACTTTCATAGGACATGCAATGAGAAGAGGGGGCATTGAAAATACTATAACAACAGGAAAAATAAAAGGAAGAAGATCAAGAGGAAGACCAAGAGAAATGACACTGGACAGTCTGACGGGATGATGTGAGAGAGAGATCACCAACTGAACTGATGGCCTGCATGAAGGATCGTGTACTCTGAAGAAGCAAAATAGCCAACACCAGTCGACACGGCACCTGATGATGAATTAGTGTTTACTATCTCTGTACATTCCTATTTTCTAATTAGTGTTTACTATCTCTGTACATTCCTATTTTCTAATTAGTGTTTAGTGTCTCTGCAAAATTTCTAACTTTTGAGAAATTCGTGTTTACCACCTCTGGAAAATTAATTACTCTGTGATTAGTGTTTACCCTCTCTCTAAATTTTTCTATTCTGTGATTATTGTTTACCCTCTCTCTAAATTTTTCTATTATGTGATTATTGTTTACCGTCTCTCTAAATTTTTCTATTCTGTGATTAGTGTTTACCCTCTCTCTAAATTTTTCTATTCTGTGATTAGTGTTTACCCTTCTCTAAATTTTTCATTTTGTAATTAGTGTTTACCACCTCTGCAAAATTTTGTATCCTGTGATTAGTGTTTACCATCTTTGCAAAATTTTCTCCTCGGTGATTAGTGTTTACTGTCTTTGTAAAAGTTTATATTTTGTGATTAGTGTTTATCACCTCTGCAAAATTTTCTATTCTGTGATTACTGTTTATCACCTCTGCTAAATTTTCTATAATGTGATTAGTGTTTACCATCTCTGCAAAGTTTTCTCCTCTGTGATTAGTGTTTATTGTCACTGCAGAATTATCTATTCTGTTATTAGCGTTTACCACCTCTGCAAAATTTTTACTCTCTGATTAGCGTTTAACATCTCTGCAAAATTTTATTTTCTGTGATTAGTGTTTACTGTGTTTGCAAATTTCTATTTTGTAGTTCACTTTTTACAGTCTCTGTAAATTTCGATGCCAATATTATAAGAAAATTTTTTAGCTAATATTATCCCTCAGACTTCTACTTTGTAATTTTTATCTCATGTGCCTGTAGCATTATATAATATTGCAATATTATGTAGAAGGGAAAAATTTAGTTTGTTATTTGGTCAAATTTTTACCGATTACTGCAACATTTTTTTCCACATTCTCCTGCTTCCATGATTCCACTATTAGCATTCGACTACCCAGAAAATAGAATATTCGAATTCGATTGAATAATTAGATACCTCTTAGTTCTCCTCATTTCTCTAGTCCATACTGCCCTGGATAATCTACTTCCTGATCATCTATTTGATGTTGCTTTCCAATATTTTGTATCTGTCATTTCGCTAATTATCGTTTCCTTCCCTTGAAGGTATTTATATATGTGATTTAGCAATTCGTGATTATGTATATATATATATATATATATATATATATATATATATATATATATATATATATATATATATATATAATATATATATATATATATCTGAACCTTAAGTGCCCAGGGCACATGGGGCTTCCGCAAGGGTTTTCCACAAATGCCTGTCTTTCGCCTTTTTTTCTGCTCTTGCCCAGGTGAGCCCTCTATTGCTCAACATCCTTTCTGTTGTTCTTCTCCATGTCTCTTTTGGTCTATATATATATATGAACTTCAATCTTCATCGTTATTTTTAAATATTCAGATTTTGAAATTAAACTTAGAAACACTTTTCGGTCTGGAAAAAAATAAAATTCTTCTTAATATGTCGAATATTATTACGTTTTTCTGTTGCACGTTTCTCATTTCTTTTTTAGATCAATATAAATGATGAAGCAGTGATTACTTTAGATGTAATGAAGAACTAAATAATGGTTTCAGATACATGAAATACAAAAGTGCTTAGCAGAAAATAGACCATGAAGTGGGTAATCTGAATGACTGTCAACATACGCGTATAATGCATTTATTCATACTTTTTTGTTAAACAGTGGAAATTTTGCAAAAGAATGAAAAATAAAAGACTGGATATTCTTCCTCCATCCTTTCATCCATTTCTTTTCTTGTTTTTTCATTGATCTTTCATGTTTTGTTTTGTTTTTTTTTCGTTTAACAAGAATAGTTAATCGAAAGGTGTAATCTTTTCTTGGCACAATAACAATTTTTTTTTTTACTATACTACTATTACTACTACTACTACTACTACTACTACTATTACTACTACTACTACTACTATTACTACTACTACTACTACTATTACTACTACTACTACTACTACTACTACTACTATTACTACTACTACTACTACTACTACTACTACTACTACTACTACAACTCTTACTACTACTACTAATAATAATAATAACAATGATATTAATAATAATAATAATATGCGAAAAAATTTGATGCATAAAAGTCTTAGTGCAGCATCCAGCCAAAAAATTAATTTTTGTTTGTTTGGTTTTTTTTTAGACTGAAAATAAGGAATTATGGTTAAAATACCACAAAAGGTAACCTTAGCGAGTGTAATAATTGGAGAAGAGTAACCTTACAATCAATTGCCTCACGCATGTTTTGCAAAGTAATTCTGAATAGACTTAAAGATATAGTGAATACTGCAATGAGAGAAGAACAAGCAGGATTTCGAAAAAGGAGATGTCTTGCCCAAATCTTTACTCTAAGAATAATACTTGAAGAACATATTGAAAAGCAAAAATCATTAATCCTGAACTTCATAGACTTTAAAAAGGCATTTGATAGCATACACAGATATTCACTGTGGAGAATTTTAAGACTACATGGAATACCATCTAAGATTGTCAACATCATTAAGGATCTCTACAATGGATATGTTTGTGCAGTCTGCACAGAAGAAGGGTTGAGTGAATGGTTCCAGATTGAAACAGTCGTGAAACAAGGATGTGTACTTTCTTCTGTGCTTTTTGGAATTGCCACAGACTTCATAATGAAAAAAATGCGGCACAGGTAACACGGGTATTGTTTGCGTAATTGAGACCCGCCTAGAAGATACCCTGTCTTTACTAGCTAGCAAAATAGGACTTGAAATTAACAAGGAAGAAACAAAATTAATGAAACTTCCTATTAATCAAAAAGGAAAAATATACGCAGAAGGGACATCTGTTGAAGAACTCAATTAATTTTCATACCTTGGCAGCTACAGAGACCAGGTAACACCAGAAAGGAAGTTAGAATTAGAACTGCAAGAGCAGTATCGACCTGCAAGAATCTTGAGAACATATGTCACAAACAATTTATAAGCACAAAAACCAAGTTAAGATTATTCAATTCAAATGTAATATTTACCCTCATTTATGCATTCGAAAGCTGGAAAACAACTAAAGAAATAGACAAGAAATTAGACTTTTTAAAAACAAATGCCAGAGGAAAATACTCAGCATAAAGTGGAACGAATTCAAGAACAACACAGAGATAAGACAGATGAGCAAACAACAAACTGTCTCATGGGTGATCAGGAAAAGGATTTGGACATATGTCGGTCATGTGATGAGAAGAAACAGAATCCCAAAACAAGCTGTCAAGTGGAGCACAACAGACCGAAGAGAAAGAGGTCGACCAACTGAAACTCTAAATGGGACATTGTTAAGAAAGGTCAAATTAGTGGCCATAACATCCCTTGATGAGATTGAAAATCTCGCTGAAAACAGGACAACTTGGCGAACTACCAAGCGGGCCCTATGTGACGTTTAACATCAAAAGCTCTTGCACATTTTTTTAATGTCACGCATCTTCATCTTTTACGGTTTTATATATATATATATATATATATATATATATATATAAAATATATATCCTATATATCTATGTCTATATCTATATATATCCTATATATCTATGTCTATGTCTATATATATATCTCCTATATATCTATGTCTATATATATATCCTATATATCTATGTCTATGTCTATATATATATCCTATATATCTATGTCTATATATATCCTATATATCTATGTCTATATATATATCCTATATATCTATGTCTATATATATCCTATATATCTATGTCTATGTCTCTCTCTCTATATATATATAGACATAGACATAGATATAGATATACAGGACCTGCGGAGGGAGGCAGAAGATGCTTTGCATCGTTCTGGGAGATTAAATTGTTTACCCTGTTTTAAGGGTGGACGCTAAGGACTTGTAGGGGCCCATTTTGGATTAAAAGCACAAAATATAGGGTGAGGGGGTGAGGTAGAGGGATGGGGTGAAGTGGAGGGTGAGTTTTGTACCGACCTATGAAATATCTCTCGAAGACTTTATACGTACATAAAAGGAAAGAGAGAGAGAGAGATAGAGAGAGAGAGAGAGAGAGAGAGAAAGAGATGGGGGTGGTGGTATCTAAAGAATCGCCAGAAAACTTTCTCAAAGATGAAAAAAAAAAAAAAGGTGTTAAAATCTTGAAAACTATCTCTGGCGATATAAAATCTAATCGATATGCAAAACAGAATTTAACGGATTAATTTCTTCTGTTTTAGTGTGAAAGGTTTGTTTGTTTTGAGACATAATTTTTCTTGTCTATTTTTGTTATTCAAAATAATGATCCCATTTTTTTTTTGGTATGTTCACGATATAAAATTCTTGTATATATTTTAACAAGCGCAAATAAAACAAACGAAGTTATATCACTGTATTTAGATAGTGAAATTTTATATGGGTTTATTACACAAAAGCAATGAACATTTACAGATAAAATTTCGAACAGAAGAGGCCGGACATAAGAGAGAGGTACACAGATCAGAGGGTAAACTAGTCATGATCATTCAGACTTGGTTCCCATCGATACACAACGAGGAACATTGAAGACAGACAATACATAGCAAGCGATCCGTAAGCGTAGACGGAACATGATGATGATGATGATGAAATGTTGATTTTGAAACACGAGCAGCTTTTCACTGAAAGGCGCCAAGAAGATGTAGATGTACAAACCAAATCATTTGGAGATATACTGAGTAAATCTTGAAAAGAAATATGAATCAAGAAAATCGAAACAAACAGTCACTTCCACTAACCATAGCCTTCACCTTTGTAAATATCGTCTTCGTTATCATAATATTTCTCCTAAAATCGCCATTTCCATCCTTACAGGTATAGATAACACCACAGCACCATAAAGACACCTATAGGATATATTGTTCATATTTTTGGGACTGTTGGCACATTAAAGAGTGACATGGACAACATCACACCTTCCTCCTCCTCTTCTTCTTCTTCTTCTTCTTCTTCTTCTCTGACCAGCTACTGAATTCAACAGCTTTCCGAGCCACTGAGGCTCACTGCTGCTCCATTCTTTACTGTTCTTGATCTTTTTGCGCCAAATGGCCATTCCAAGACCGCGTTCTAGATTGTCTCGCCGTCGTTGTCTAGATCTATGTCTCGCCGTCGTTATCTAACTCTATGTCTCGCCGTCGTTATCTAGGTCTATGTCTCGCCGTCGTTATCTAGGTCTATGTCTCGCCGTCGTTATCTAGGTCTATGTCTCGCCGTCGTTATCTAGGTCTATGTCTCGCCGTCGTTATCTAGGTCTACCTCTTGGTCTATCTCCTTTCGGCACTTCTGTATATGCCACCTTTTTCTCCATTCTCTCTAAATGCTCAAGCCACCCCAGTCTGTTGTTTTTCATAATATAAAATAACTGCCTTTTTACTCCAAGCTCAATTTCTACAACTGGATGAGTGAGGCACCTCCGAACTTTCGACCTCTGCACTGAAAGACTAATGAACTAACCAATACTAATCAGGCACCTTGTTTATGTGTGAAAGAAAACACCATTCTGCTGTAGGCCTCCCTAAGTAGAGTGGGCGCTGTAATCACTAGAGCAACAGCTCTACGTCTTCTTGAGCCTATAGTAAAGCACCTATTATCCACTTGGAGATGTGGATTCATTGACCGATTTCAGCCGCGAAGAGCACAGAACCACTGAGATCACGCATCGACAAAATGGAGACTTGTAATTCAAATGTCCTACCCCGAACTTACAGATAAAACATAGCAACAGGGAAGTAAACAAAATATTATTTTAAAATATTTTTTTAAAATGTCATAATAACGAGAACAACCAAAAATGGGGGCGGGGTGGGTGGGTGGTGGTGATGGTGGTAATTATGGCGATCCCTACCCCGGTTACTCAGGATATATCTGTTACTGGGGGTACCAACGAAGAGGTGGGACAGGGTCTTGGTCAGCTATGGTTAGGTCAACCCTCACTCCAGCATGTCAGCTGCCATATAGGATATCGTCTTCACTCGGCCCAGCAAGCATGGATATGAAATTTAACGTGTATAAACAACGCGCATGTAGCAGAGATCGACGCTGGATGATTTGTAGGACTCACAGTTTCGATGAACTTCATAAAGTGATTGAAGATACAGAAATACCCAAGAGCGCTTCGGATATGTATTATAGCATATATGACGGATAAAGGGTTAAAGTAAGGAGAGATAAGACACTACACTGGACAAGGTTTCCGTGAAAATAACAGAAATGAAGATGATTAGCAGAAGGTACAGACGACCACATAACAAAACTGGCGAGGATAGGGCGCCACAGAAAGACGAAACAGAAGTTAGTTTCTGAGCCTGTACTGACAGAAAACTGAGGCAGTGATCAGGTCATTTGGATGAGTCGTTTCCCTCTCCCCCCCCCCCCCCCAACTCTCCACTCCCGTCGTATTTCTTCCGCCAACAGTTGAAGGCAATGGATCTAGTACACCGTCTTCAGAGAGGCATTGTGTCTCATACATAAATGTTATGTGTCTTCACGGCGTAACATCCCAGCATTACTACAGGTGTCAAGGAAGGAGATAGCTAGAGCCCCGAAGCGCATGTCCCAGACCATTTGTTTCTGTTCTTTATATATATATTCTTTCAATAGCAAACAACAATTTTAAGTCCACAAACAAAAATTCTAATAAACAAAGCCGCCATATTTTGCTGAGAATTGATCAGATGCCGATGTTTAGCTTGTAACATAGTTTAAATTTCACTCCCCAAAGTAAACAATAAAACTATGCAGCTATGGATTTCCGTTGTTTTTTTTTTTTATTTAAAGAAAACCATTGAAATGGTTCTTGAGAGTGAAAGAGTTAAATTGATAATGAGAAACGAGTTTCATTAATCAAACTCATTTCTCGTTGTTTATTACGTTTTATAAGACCGTACAGAAGCAGGCGGGCACCATTTTTTGCATGGAAGTTAATTAATGAACATAATTTTGTTAACTCTCTCTCTCTCTCTCTCTCTCTCTCTCTCTCTCTCTCTCTCTCACTGTTTTGGCTAATTCTATCAATATCTGAAAAACTTAAGAAGATTACGAAAAAAAAAAAAGGCTTTACTTATGCCTCTTTTTGAGACAGGTAGGTTAATGTGAAGACAAAAATATACGGCTAATTTCTTTAAACAGTTCAGTGGTTCTCAGCCCACGGTGTGACCTGCACTCAAAAACATTTATTTTTAAACACAAGTGTTTTTTTCTTAACGCAGAAAAAAACTCCATTTGCAGTGGAAGCTGAAGTTAATGTTAATGTATTAATATATGATAACTGGAATCAGGGTGCCATTATTAATATACCCAGATGGATCAGTGATTCAGCGTGTGTTCTTCACGAGTTTTTACCGTGGTATCCCATGGTAAGTCAGTCAGTGAAGATGAGGGTGCTCTCGGAGTCACCACAAGCAGCCTCACGAAGATCAGGGCAGCTTTAAAGGCTTTGGAATGGCTGGCAACACGAAGGTACAGACAGCCAGGCATGTATGTCCAGAGTGATTCATCGATCACACAGAAAGAAGATTCAAGCTGAGTTCGTCCCAGCAAGCAATGGCATGAACTACTTCATAGGTCACAGATTTGTCAAACTTTCAAATGTTTGAACCTGGTCATGCTGCGACGTACTTGCCAGTTCATCGGATATAGAGCAGGGGTCACGCAATGGATAGAGCTGATATCATGCTTGTCATAAAAGATGTCAAAAGATCCAAGTTTTTTCATGAAGATACTAGTTTCAACAGTTTATCAAGAATTTTTGGGATGGGCATTAAACCTAAGAGCTGCTGAACATGATCTCTTTCAGTATGATACACCACGGCTAGTCAATCAACATCGAACAGATGTCATCAATCGTTGTACACTCTCTGAAATACTAGGAGTGGGGTGATGGGTGGTTTTTGAAATCGAAACACTTATGGACATGTCCCTAATGCTGTTAAGATAATCCGAACTAACCGCTGTAAAATCATATATCCTTCTTCCTTCGCTCAAGCGTCTCGCTTATTTCCTAACTGCTCTGGTTATTTCAAGTTGTTTTAAAAACAAACAAATTATGCATGTAGCACGTGGACATTCTACAAAGTACATACTTGTGCTACAAATGTAGTTATCCAGCAGCTAAGATGTACATAAAAATGTGCAAACACGCAGAAAAAGAAAGGTGCAACCAGATAACATCTAAAATAAGACTTCACTGAGACAAAAATAGTTCTGTTAAAAAATGTTTCCTCCACGGGATGTGTTGAGATTCTCCTGCTTGACTTCCACGAATAGATCCAGGAGAGCTGCAGGTATTAAAATAAGGAACACTTGAATCCGTTTATGAGATCCTCTGACCTTCAACTATTTTCCAAGAAGAATTAGTATAATCATTGCCTCGTTCTTGCAAAGCCGTGATAAGAGGTTGAAGGAAGGTAGAATCCAGCACAGGTTTCAAAGTCAGGGAAATTGTAGTGGAAATTGAAGTCTAAAACAAATCAGAGGGCAATAGATGGTAAAGGTCGAAAATAGTTTGACATTGGCTGCAAAAGAGCATCTAAATGATCCAGAAGTAACCATTTGGGACTCTCTCTATCTATCTATCTATCTATCTATCTATCTATCTATCTATCTATCTATCTATCTATCTATCTATCTATCTATCTATCTATCTATCTATCTATCTATCTATCTATCTATCTACATAAATGCCATGCCTACTGGCTTTCGCAGTCACAACTCTCCACAACTCTATGGTTTGTCTTGCTTCTATGAGTTGTTCTGGTGTTCTATTCCATACCATCCTGCCAGTCCAACCAGGATTTTCTCTCTTGGTCTACCTCGGCCTCTTTTAGCCACATAATAATTTAAATGCTGATTTTTTTTTTTTTTTTGCAAATGACAGACAAAATAAAGATGTTAAGCGTTAAAATATAAAATATTATAAAATACCATATCATAAATGGCTTTTATTAATGAAAAAAAATTAGTAATATAGTTTTGTTTCACGCTTCAGAGCCTGAAATTCTAAATTGCCATGAACACACATCATTTCCTTGTAAAACATGGCGGCTGTGGTGAATTTATAACAAAATATGTTCGTGTGTGACATAAATGTTGTTCTAGGCAGTCCAAGAGTTAATAATAAAAACAAAACATTATAATATGCTCACCTGTGTGAGTCCGCTTATGAATCTTCAGATTCTCCGACCTGGCGAAGACCTTTCCGCAGCCGGGAAACGGACATGGAAAGGGCTTTTCTCCCGTGTGGACCCTGACGTGGTTGACAAGTTTATATTTGGCTTTGAAGGGCCTGCCGTCCCGCGGACAACCCTGCCAGTAGCAAGCATGGTTGGCTTGCTCTGGCCCGCCCACGTGCTCCACCGTGATGTGAGTGACTATCTCGTGCATGGTTGTGAAGATTTTATTGCAGGGTTTCTTTGGTTCCGCTTGGTCCTGGTCCACCCATTGGCACGTCTGTTCTTGTTTAATGGGATGTCTCATGAAAGGGTAGAAGGCCCCTGGCCCATGGGGCCCCATATTCATTCTATGGTGGCCTATGGCGTTCATGGGGCTAAGATGCTGAGGGGGGCCAAAGTGATCTGGGCGAGGGGGAGCCATCTGGTTAAATTGGTCCGGGCGGTGATATGAAAACATTTGTCCGTTCACGTGGTGACCCGCCGTGGGATCAGTGAGGCCAGGAAAGAGGACGTGACTAGCGGAGGTGTCCGGGTGGTGGGGCGTGTGAAGGCCCATGCTTACGGAGGACGGGACCCCAAACATTCCAGGATGATGGCCCGCGCTGGTTTCGTGGCCGGAGAGATTAAACTGCTCGGCCCGACGAATAAGGAAGTCTCTGGCAGCGTAGCTGGATATTTGAGAGTGATGTCCGTGGTGGCCCATGCCGTAACCGTTGGCTTGCGCGGCGAACTGGTTATGATGAAGCCCAGTGGGGTCACTCATGTGATTGCTGGGGCTCAGTTTAAGGGCCCCATGTGTTAGACCGTGGGGCCCAGGGCCCGTGTCCATGAACGGATTGATCATCATTGTGACGATAAGACAGCAGGTGTCCTTTCGGCAGGCACCAGAATATGGATGCTGAAAAAGCAGGTCAGCTGTCGTAGGAAACAATCCTTGATCCTTGATGAGAGAGTTATGTTGGGGAGAGAGGGGAAAAAGTAAGAAAAAAGAAACAATTAGGTTCATGGTAATTTTAAAACAATTTGATTAAAATAACTTTGGATTAAAAGTAATCACAGAAATACGTGCAGACTTCATAAACTGGAAATATATGAAGATGAATGCTCGAATGTTACACTCGAGTAAATATATTGAAAAGAAGGTTAAATATCCCTTCTTCTTTTTCTTCTTCTTCTTCTTCTTCTTCTTCTTCTTTTTCTTCTTCTTCTTCTTCTTCGTCTTCTTCTTCTTCTGCTTCTTCTTCTTCTTCCTCTTCTTCTTCTTCTTCTTCTTCTTCTTCTTCTTCTCTTCTTCTTCTTCTTCCAGTTTCACATGCTCAGCCATTTAGGCATGTACACTAACGCCTTCATGAATCCGATCCTCACCAGGAATTCCCCCATGCGTGTCTCTGAGTGTTCTATCCTGCACTTTTCCTGGGCCAATCTATTTATATTTTTTCCCCCAGGGGACTGGGGGAGGGAGGGCCTCTTATGTCTCTCTTGGCATTATACATACAATGGCAGCTGATACCGTAATTAAGATCTCTGAATACAAGGCATAAACTTGGATAGCGAGAGCTCTAAAATTGTTCCCCCTATTATCTATAGGCTTTTCGGCCCAGGCCCGTCACGAAAGAGGAATACTCTCAAATCAGTCACGCTGGCCGGGTTATACCATTAATACCGGTTTACTGCGAGTGGAACATTTGTATACACAAGCATACCGGAAAGGACCTTAACCTACCATTCCTCTTTGGTCGCCGTCAGCCTACGGCTGGAAATAACGGGGTATCAGAGTTTACTTAAATTTCTGAAAAGAACATCTTCATTGACCCGAATATAACCAAAAAAAAAAAAAAATAAAGGCCCGCTTATGTGGTAATTACTACAGAAAATTCCATGACATGTCAGTGAGCTCAGCAACAGCTTGTAGGGATAATTGTCGTAAAGAAGCTAAATGCAAATCAAAGCGAAATACACGAAGGTGTCTTTTTTTTTTCTTTAGAAAGAGGTTTTTTTCTGTCAGCTTCAAGATAAAACTTTTTGGACTGTCAAGAGAAAGTACATAAGGATAGAACTTCGGATACCATCATTATAACGAAGAATCGTGCAGCCGTGAAAAAAAAAATACTGCCTACACGGCCGTGAAAGAAAAAAACCTGTTACCTACACAGCCGTAAAAGAAATACATGCTATCTGCACAGTGGTAAGAGAAAAACATACTGTCTACACAGCTGTGAAATAAAAAAACCTATTACCTACACAGCCGTAAAAGAAAAACATGCTATCTGCACAGTGGTGAAAGAAAAACATACTATCTACACAACCGTAAAAGAAAAACACACTATCTATACAGTCGTAAAATAAAAACATACTATCTACACAACCGTGAAAGAAAAACATACTATCTACACAACCGTAAAAGAAAAACATACTATCTATACAGTCGTAAAAGAAAAACATACTATCTATACAGTCGTAAAAGAAAAACATACTATCTACACAACCGTGAAAGAAAAACATACTATCTACACAGTCGTAAAAACATCCGGGGCTGAAAAATGTATACATAAATATACAAAGGACGTTAATAAACAAATGTTTACAAATTCAGAATGTCCCCATAATATGATGTATCGTTCATAGAACGCTTCGTCGTTCTCTACCTATAAAGAAGTGACTGAGGAAAAGAAAAAAAACTGTAAAGATACATCAAGAAAACTGTAAGATGTATAATGTAACTGGTCCTAGTTTCGCTTAGGAAGATCACAGATTTGTAGATGAGATATTACAAAAGATGTGGATATGTTTGAGATATTTCAGAAGAAATGGACATATCTGAGATTTGTCAGAAGAAATGAACATATTTTATATATTTAAGAAGAAATAGTCATATTAGAGATATTTCAGAATAAATGAACATATTTTGAGATATTTCAGAAGAAACGGACATATTAGAGATATTTCAGAAGAAATGGACATGTGTGAGATATTACAGAAGAAATGGATATATTTTAGATATTACAGAAGAAATGGACATATGTGAGATATTGCAGAAGAAATGGATATATCTGAGATATTACAGAAGAAATGGACATATAACAGAAGAAATGGACATATGTGAAATATTGCAGAAGAAATGGATATATTTGAGATATTACAAAAGAAATTGACATGTCTGAGATATTACAGAAGAAATGGACTAAAACGAGTCCAGTGTTACAGGTAACAATTGGTGTATCTAATATATTGCAGAATAAATGGACATGTCTGAGATATTACAGAAGAAATGGACATGTCTGAGATATTACAGAAGAAATGGACATGTCTGAGATATTACAGAAGAAATGGACATATTTCTCACAAAATATCTTCGAAGCATGAAAAAGGAGCAACAAAACCATCACAGAAGAACTGAGTGTAGATTCTGACTAAGCTCCTCATATTCATCAAGATCAGAAAGCTGTTTTTCTATAGCGACATCAAACGACAAGATGGCCTACAAACAAACAAAAAGTACTGGAGAATATGGTTAATGGGGAAATGAGGAAGAAGACAACTGAGGAGGAGGAGGCAATGGTCTAGGATATTACCGAGAATTTAGACACTCGCTGAAGCAGACATACTGGGTGTATAGCGAGACTTTTTTTTTCAGTTTGGCTGTCAAGAGTGCGACATCCTGCGAAGAGCATGCCGTCCTGAGATGATAACATGCGTGCTAGTAGATGAACAGTGTATCCATTTAGTATTTTTCTATCCAAGTAGAACGGGGAAGACAGTGAAGCAAGACGATACCACCATCACAGACTTGAAGAGGATGAATTAGAAGATGTATGGGAGATGTGGGTTTTTTTAAAAACAAAAATCACTTAATGTAGCATTTGACAAAACAATTAATCAGGAGATTAAAAGAAATGCAGGGACAGCTTTAAACTGTGCACGTGTATGCAATGTTTACTGTGTGCATCGTTAATGAATAAAGCTGTTCCTTCCTCTTTTAGCGGGGGGGAAGACCTGGACTGACTAACGGGACACTGATTGCCATAGTCCCCACGGTGGTGGTGTCTGCTAAAGAAGTGTTTGCAGACCCCCCCCCCCCCGTTTTTAACCTCCACTCAGGGACCGAAACAAAATAGCTGGCATGATCCGCTCCCAATCCGATATGATGCTGTGCCTCATCTTCACCGCATCGGCTGCAGAAAACACCATTTGGCAGTTGCAGGGAGATTGAAGAAGAAAAGGAACAACTTTTCTCTTACACATAGTATAATTATTGCAATGGCTTTGTGTATACTTAAGTGTATATATTTCGGTCTCTAAACTTATATTAAATCTGTAATAGGGTGTTCGTTGATAAATCAACGTTCATAAAAGGCTTTTATTGTTCGAGTTCGAAGACCTGATTTGGCACTTGTCTAAAAAAAACTGACGCTGACGTGAGACGTGTCCGTATAACAAAGAGACTAAGCAAGCGACTGTAAAACATTTTGTCGATTACAAAGTCCCTGGTTGAGAATCTTAAGGTAAGTTAAAAGTAAAATCCCCGTTTCTATGCCTTTAAGGCACACCGGGGATACGGTGTTAGGCCCGTATTTCCATGACCTTCGGCACATGAAAGTCTGATGTGGTCAGTATCACGTCACATTTACCTTCCCAGATTTCTCTGGTACCCATTTTTTTTTTTTAGGCCGAGTGGATCCTGGGGCCTTTTTGGTGTCGTGGTACCAGAAAAAAAAAAGTCCCACTGGTGGGACTTGAACCCGGTATCATTTTATTAGTACACAGAACGCCTAACCACTCATTCAACCAGGCCGCCTGGTTTAGAATCTTAATGTACATTATTCCTCGCTTACGCGTCTTTGTTCTTGAACCTTACATACTCGTTCTTTGTTTATCATCAGCAGGTCAAGAAATGGACATATTTCTCACAAAATATCTTCGAAGCATGAAAAAGGAGCAACAAAACCATCACAGAAGAACTGAGTGTAGATTCTGACTAAGCTCCTCATATTCATCAAGATCAGAAAGCTGTTTTTCTACAGCGACATCAAACGACAAGATGACCTACAAATACACAAAAAGTACTGGAGAATATGGTTAATGGGGAAATGAGGAAGAAGACAACTGAGGAGGAGGAGGCAATGGTCTAGGATATTACCGAGAATTTAGACACTCGCTGAAGCAGACATACTGGGTGTATAGCGAGACTTTTTTTTTTCAGTTTGGCTGTCAAGAGTGCGACATCCTGCGAAGAGCATGCCGTCCTGAGATGATAACATGCGTGCTAGTAGATGAACAGTGTATCCATTTAGTATTTTTCTATCCAGGTAGAGCGGGGAAGACAGTGAAGCAAGACGATACCACCATCACAGACTTGAAGAGGATGAATTAGAAGATGTATGGGAGATGTGGTTTTTTTTAAACAAAAATCACTTAATGTAGCATTTGACAAAACAATTAATCAGGAGATTAAAAGAAATGCAGGGACAGCTTTAAACTGTGCACGTGTATGCAATGTTTACTGTGTGCATCGTTAATGAATGAAGCTGTTCCTTCCTCTTTTAGCGGGGGGGAAGACCTGGACTGACTAACGGGACACTGATTGCCATAGTCCCCACGGTGGTGGTGTCTGCTAAAGAAGTGTTTGCAGACCCCCCCCCCCCCGTTTTTAACCTCCACTCAGGGACCGAAACAAAATAGCTGGCATGATCCGCTCCCAATCCGATATGATGCTGTGCCTCATCTTCACCGCATCGGCTGCAGAAAACACCATTTGGCAGTTGCAGGGAGATTGAAGAAGAAAAGGAACAACTTTTCTCTTACACATAGTATAATTATTGCAATGGCTTTGTGTATACTTAAGTGTATATATTTCGGTCTCTAAACTTATATTAAATCTGTAAAAGGGTGTTCGTTGATAAATCAACGTTCATAAAAGGCTTTTATTGTCCGAGTTCGAAGACCTGATTTGGCACTTGTCTAAAAAAACTGACACTGACGTGAGACGTGTCCGTATAACAAAGAGACTAAGCAAGCGACTGTAAGACATTTTGTCGATTACAAGGTCCCTGGTTGAGAATCTTAAGGTAAGTTAAAGGTAAACTTCCCGTTTCTATGCCATTAAGGCACACCGGGGATACTGTGTTAGGCCCGTATTTCCATGACCTTCGGCACATGAAAGTCTGATGTGGTCAGTATCACGTCACATTTACCTTCCCAGATTTCTCTGGTACCCATTTTTTTTTTTTTAGGCCGAGTGGACCCTGGGGTCTTTTTGGTGTCGTGGTACCAGAAAAAAAAAAAGTCCCACTGGTGGGACTTGAACCCGGTATCATCTTATTAGTTCACAGAGCACGTAACCACTCATTCAACCAGGCCGCCTGGTTTAGAATCTTAATGTACATTATTCCTCGCTTACGCGTCTTTGTTCTTGAACCTTACATACTCGTTCTTTGTTTATCATCAGCAGGTCAAGAAATGAGAGCCAAGGGAACTTCGAACAAACAAAACGAGGCCTTCGAGATAACCTCTGAACTCCGCTCTCGAAAACACCACTGAGATTGTTGTGTCAAGTACAGCACCAATGAACTTGTTGTGTCAAGTACACCTGTTAGCACCTCGAACACCTGTAGAGTTTTATTTAGGGAGCTCATGTTTTGAAACTTGCTACACCAAAATGCTTGCGTATAGCAGATCTTTCCTAACACTGTTCTACTTTTGTATGTTCCAGAAATCTACCACGTGACCGCTGATGGTTAAGTAAGATAACAAGAAGAAAAATAAAAAGAACAGTCAAGTTCCTGAAAAAGAAAGAAAATAAAAAATCAAGATGGTTAACTATTCTCTCTCTCTCTCTCTCTCTCTCTCTCTCTCTCTCTCTCTACCCAAGTGATCAAGTAATTAAAGCTCTTTGTGTTTCTGGCCAACTGATAACCTTGAGTCTGAAACACAGTCCCCCGGATCGCATGAGGCTTTCCCTTATGTCTTTTTGGAAATCAAAATTCGGCCTTGTTGAGTCTTTAGCCTTAGTTCTGCATAAGGATTGGTAGACGAGAGTTCTGAAGTATAACTGCCATATAAATGTAAAACTATAAAATAATAATATTGCATTTTTAAGCTTTTTTTTTTTGACACCGTCAAAGTAATATTTCTGTTAATTACTATTTATTTTGTTCCGAAAAGGTATACACATACGCGCGCGCGCCCACACACACGCACACACACACACACACAAATGCTGACTGATAGGTAATATAGAAAAATACTAGGGAGTAAAATCTAGCGAATGCAAAGAGATTGTTAAAATCACAAGGCATATGTTGACATTTCGAAGTAAAGTGGAAGATTCTCTTGTTCTGTGGTTCTTTCTGGCTAAAATATTCAAACACAAAATATCACACCTTTTGGTTATCATTCGACTGATGTATAACTTGTTAGTCAAACATATTTTTTTTTAAAAAAGTAAAATGTTACACTCCCTGTCTCCCTTAGTATGGACCATCATACACCAATCTCCATCTCCTCCCCGTTTCAAATAAACAGTTATAGAAACAACATAACATATAAACAGACGTAGAAACAGCATAACAAATAATAAGAGTTAGAAACAGCTTAACAAAAAAAATAAGATTTAGAAACAGCATAACAAATAATTAGATTTAGAAACAGTATAACAAATAATTAGATTTAGAAACAGTATAACAAATAATTAGATTTAGAAACAGTATAACAAATAATTAGATTTTGAAACAACATAAGAAATAAACCAATTTAGAAACGGCATAACAAAAAATCAGATCTAGAAAAACAAACAAAAAATCAGATCTAGAAAAAGCATAACAAAAATTATATAATTAGATTTCGGAATATTATAACAAACACACCGATTTAGAAACACTATAACAAATAATTAGATTTTGAAACGGCAGAAGAAATAAACCAATTTAGAAACAGCATAACAAATAATTAGATTTTGAAACAGCGTAACAAATAATTAGATTTTGAAACAGCATAACAAATAATCAGATTTTGAAACGCCAGAAGAAATAAACCAATTTAGAAACGGCATAACAAATAATTAGATTTAGAAACAGCAGAAAACCTCGTGGAAAAAAAAGAACAAAAAATGCCCAGTGTTTCTTGTATAAATCACTTCAACAGCAAGAAGTAAACTACAGAATCTAAGTGCGAAACATAAGACGATTTATCCAGATGTAAGAAGAAAAAAAACTGAATAGCACAACAATGCACGAGATCTATAGAAGGCAGATATCTACTGGATGTAAACAATGTTCCATGAAATTACGAAAACGTTATTTAAATGTGCAGGAATGATGTAAGTAAATAGACGACTGCGAAAAAAGAAAAGTTTATGGTCCTTTCCTAACAAATATAAACAAATGCCTCGTGTACAGTGCGTGGAAGTACAAAAAAAAAAAAAAGAACAGCTTGTAATCTTTTCAGATACCGTACCAAATAAACAGACGTGAAACAGCTAGAGCAATTAAACAGTATAGAAACATTATTATGTGAAAACAGCATAACTTGAAAAATATTCTTCTTCTTCTTCTTCTTCATCTTCTTCTTCTTTCTAAACCATTAAGTCTCATTGCTGTAGATAAAGGTCGCCTCCAGTCCTCTCTATTCCTAATCTTCTCTCTCCATTTGGTGACATCAATTTCTTTTATATCCTCTTTTATGCTACCTTTCAACCTCTGCCTTGGTCTACCACTCGGTCTTGTTTCCTTCATCTCTTGTGCATACATCACTTTCCTTTGTCTATTCTCTTCCATTCTTTCTACATGGCCCAACCAGCGTAGTCTGTTCAGTTTCAAGACATTTATATTTCGTTGGGATGTAAATAAGCTGTTCATTCTCCACTGTTATTCTCCACGATATTCTTTATCGGCCTAAAGACTCGTCTTAGAATCTTGTTCTCAACGATCTGTAACTGTTCATCTTTCTTTGAAATACGAAAAATATACAGATATAGAAATATCACCACAAAGAAAAAGATATAGACGCAAGATATAGATGTGGAAACACCGTGAAAGGTATACAGTTGTATAAATTCGACAACAAATAAACAGATGTAGAAACAACACACACACAAAATTAACCAATGTAGATACAGTAAAAGAAGTGAACAAATGTGGAAACACCATAACAAATAAACAGCAGCAAAAACAGAACATTAAATAAACAGATTCAGAAACACAGTAACAAAGACACGAATACAGAACTATCCTAATCAATACACAGCAAGGGCCATCACAAGATTTCTGGGAGGCGAGTATAACACAGTCACAAATACTCTAACTGCAAAAATAGATAATTATATATACATATATATATGATATACAAAGGCTTATAGTTAAACTATAATTTAACTATAAGCTTTTTATATCATATAAATGTTTTTGAAACGTTTATACGAGCAAATATGAGTTCCCAAACTAACTGGCTCGGGTGTTTGTAGAAACTTATTCATGTTAACTCTAAGACTACCTAGAGTTAATTTCAGGGCTTAAAATAACAAAACTTCAATCGCACCGTTTTGTTCCATACTAGGAAATTGCTGCACACGATAAAAACAGGCATTGTATAATTTCTCGTTAAAGCTTCGTGGCCATAAAGAGTAATAACAAATTATGTTCGTGTGTCATGGGTATTGTTTGGCAGTCTGAGAGTTAAAGGGAGATCAAACAACGTGTCATGAGACTGCAAAAAAGAAAGGAAGGAAGTAGTAAAATATCAGGATATCGTCTAGTTATTTACGTTGTCACTGGACAGAAATGATGATGATGATGATGATGACGACGACGACTGTTGTGGTGGTGGCTATAGTGTTCTACTGTAACTGCTTTATTTAGGACAGGCTTTTAATGAACAACAGCCATCACTCTGTAGCCAAAATTTGTTATACTTCTGGAAGGGCTCCAACATAGCCTCAATCCTTGCCTTGTAACAGCAGACTTAACAGAGTCAAGGGTACCACAAAAGGAGGCAGTGTTTCTCAACGTCCCAGGTCCTAATTCTTCCTTTTTAGTCCAGGCTGTCCCCGAATGCTCCTCCTCCTCCTCATCATCATCATCATCATCATCATCATCATCACCCAAAGAGGATTTTCACTATTGTAGAGCACATTATTTTACAGGGGTAAGTGCTGCAAGCTCTGAAATACATCCCCGTGGAGTCACATGCTTTCCGTGGAGTCACATACATCCCTATGGAGTCACACACTTTCCCACTGAGAATCACTGTTGAGATAGCCAAATGAGGCAAGATGTGTTACTGTTTTTGGCTACATAGTGCTTTGCTCTGTCACTCCCTTTTCTTTCTCTCCCACGCAAAGACAACAACAACACCAACAACAAACAACCAAACACAAAACCACCCCTCCAAACATAAATGGATACTTGCCCTTTTGGATGAACTCGTTTAACAGACCCATGTGCCTGCGACAAAGACCAAAATCATATCCTCGAGAGTTGCCAGCAACATAGCTTGCTCAAGCAAAGGACCTGGCCAGACCCCAAACCCCTATGGCGGTGCAGGAGACCACAGAACGAACTGCCTCTTTTGTGAGAAATCGGTGTCGATATCTGAGCTAATGAGACACTGCCCAATTTTCGCAAATCAGAAACCCATAGCTGTTTTGCTAGCGCCAGCGTTGGCGAACCATAGCTGACCAAGACCCGCCCCCCACCTATATCTCTACTGGTACTCCCAATAACAGGCGCAGTTTGAGTGACTCAGTCAGCGCTTTAACATCGCCTCCTACATATTGTCAAAGACTTGCTCATGAAAAACAACAACTTCATAGACACTATCTATAATGTGGTATTTACACTTTTACCTCGTTACTTGTATTTTAGTAAAAGTGTAAAATGTACTAACAGCTGCACAGTTTTGTAAAGTTTATTTGCTACTTTCAAAAAACAAATGTAATGCAAATTTATTACTATGCTTATCTATTGCTTATCTTTTCTGTATCTGTCAACCGTAAGTTCTTGGGAAGAACCTGCAAAAGATTGTAGTTATCTGGAGAGAAACTCTGAAGTAAGAGGAGGAAACGAGGACCAGACTTAAAGCAAGAAGATACAAAAGCAAAGGAACCTAGACTTTGCAACACAGACTCTGCTTTCTGATACCGTCAGATCAAATCATACAACATCATTGCTGATTACGTGAATTTGTTGGAGACCAACTTGTTGGTTCATCGCCTGGTTCCGCTTTTTAGTTTGTTGATTTTTCCCTAGCATAAGCTTTAATCCTATACCTTCAGTGCAAAGTCAGTATTGATATTTTTCTGTCGTAGGACTAAGAGGATACTCCTCGAAGTTTCCTATCCTCCCTTACGCTGGGTTGATGTTTGCAGTGCTATTCCTGTGTATTTTAGCCCACAGAATGAAACGTTTACATAGAAGACGCATCATTCGCTGCCGCGTTCATTGAATTAAATGTTTTCATTCATGATGAACTCCGAATACTTTCTATTACACACAGCTTGTGGATACGCTGCGGCCTGGTTGGCTGAGTGGTTAGGCGCTCGATCTACTAATCAGGTGGCACGGAGTTCAATCCCCTGTAGTCGGGATTTTTATTCAGGTACCACCACACCAAAAAAGGCCCTGAGGTCTATCCAGCCCCTAAAAATGGGTACCAGAGAAATCTGGGGAAGGTAAATGCGGGCAGGCGTTATACTAACCGTATCACACTTTCATGTGGTGAAGGTCTTAGAAATACAGGCCTAACACCGTATCACCAATATGCCTCAATGGCATTGAAATGGTGATCTTATCTTTACATTAAGGACACGCTGGTGAAATGCGTAGAAATACAGTTCCTCTCCCTTTTCATGGCGATACAGTGGAACATCATTGGATTATGACAGGATAGTACGGGCGTGAGTTATAAAGAAACTTAAGTTATAAAGAAACCGCATATCAAGGAACATAACAAATGAAAATGTATGAAAAGCCTCCAGTGAGTGAGGGGAGAGTCAAAAGACTTTTCGTATATATATTTTTTAAAGTTATATTCCTTGACTTGCATTTACTTTTTGACTCACTCTCTCTATGTACGTCTCTTGGTTGACTCTGATACTAGCTGTTTTTATTAAAGCACATTAATTGAATGTACGGTTCTATTATGCTTAAAATTATCATATAGAAAAGAATAATTAACCATACGAATTTTTACTGTTTAGACAGAAAGCTGAAAACTCGTGTCCCCAAGCGTGGAATTCGTCAGATTGGCAGGAGCAATGATAACATTGCTAGTTACGGTTTTTTTTTTGGGAAACCTAACATTGTCAGGTAAAGATAAAAATCCCTATTGCCATATCACTAAGGTATAGTGGGGATACGGTGTTAGGCATGCGTTTCATAATGGGGAAAAGAAAGAGAGGAAGACCAAGGCGAAGATGGCTGTAACATATCGTTGATGATCTTCTGACGCATCAGCAGCAGGGCATCTTGCTTACAACTCGAGGCCTACATGAGAGCTGTTAGGAAGCCAAAGTTCCGCAAGGGACATGCACATGACTGATGACAAAGAAACTGGAAGCAAAAGAGATGTGGTCTTGGGGAAAGTTGCAACAAATATCACACCCCTTTTTAGAGATTGGGTGTTAGATTTAGAGGTTGCTCTTTAGAAGTTTGGTTGGACGTACAGAAAAAAAAAAAAAAACGAAAGAAAAGGCCCTCAAGGAAGTTTTAGAACAACGAAAAAAAAAAAAAAAACTGGTTAAAATTATCAGAAAAGACAGTCAAAATTTCTTGGACACATCATGAGATGACAAAAGTTGGAGAATTTGGCAATGTCTGTAACATTCAAGGAGAAATAAGAAAGAGTGTGAATTACTCAGTGTTAATCGAACCAGTATTATTATATGGACGGTAACAAAGAGCACTCAAAATCTACTGGAAGCGGCAGAGATATGGTTCATAATAACAGTGATGAGAATAAACAGCCAACAAGACAAACGAAGAGGTTCTAAGTGAGGCTGAGCAAAAGAGAGAAATTATTTCAAAATTCAGAACAACGACAGACCAGACTTGTAGGACATATTTTAGAAGGAGGCAAAACTGGAACGCCTTCAGATACCAGGAAAACTGGAGGGGAAAATGGGACAGAGGAAAAACAGAGAAGGACCCCCCCCCTTTTTTTTTTTCTCTTTTCGACCCCCCAAAGTCAAATATTTTCTAGAAACTTCGGTGATATTGATGAATTCAGTTTATGAATTGCTGATTGGAGCTGCCTATCCATCTCCATTTTGCACGGTACCTAGTACTTCTATTAATTTCGGTTGCTTTTTTGTGTTTGTTTGTCCGTTTGTTTGTTTGTTTGTTTGCTTGTTTCTTCGTTCGTTTGTTCGTTCTTTACTTCGTCCGTTCGTTCGATTATTTGTTTGTTCCGTGGCACCTAGTTCACATTCGTCTGCTTTTCTCTTTCTTCTTTCTCCCGTGGGCTTTACAGTGATTGTCAGGCACCCACAACTTCTTTGTCTATAAATAGAGCTTGTCTAAAGAATTATGACTCATTTTTGTTTTCCCTTATGTGTGTGTTTTTAAACACAAGATTGCTAGAGAGAGAGAGAGAGAGAGAGAGAGAGAGAGAGAGAGAAGGGAGGGGGGAATATGGAAGAAGCTGAAACATTTTCTCTGTCTGTAGCAATTAGAAATAAAGCTAAAAATTAAAAAGGAACGCTCACCTGAAACTGTTTTTGCTGAAATGATAGCTACCCAATAATAATAATAATAATAGTAATAATAATAATAATAATTTGATACAGATAGTCAGAGATGTATGGTGCAGTTTAAACAATAACAAAAAATAACAAAAAGGCAAGGAGGAATAACAGAGGAGGCGGTGAGCTGAACAAGTATAAGTATAAAAACACACAGTACCAAAACAATATTTCGGCGGTATGTCTTTATCATGAACCACAGGATTAATGAAAACAACAAATAAACACACAAAAAAATAGCACTAAAATGGTAAAGATCCTTTCACTTTAGGAATGTAACCAGGAAAAAGAACACCTCGGACTTTACCCGCGTTGCTAGAACCAGTCTTGCAGCGGTCCTCAACTCAACTTGGACTTTACCCACACTACTAGAACCAGTCTTACAGCGGTCCTCAACTCACCTCGGACTTTACCCACACTACTAGAACCAGTCTTACAGCGGTCCTCAACTCACCTCGGACTTTACCTACACTACTAGACCCAGTCTTACAGCGGTCCTCAACTCACCTCGGACTTTACCCACACTACTAGAACCAGTCTTACAGCGGTCCTCAACTCACCTCGGACTTTACCTACACTACTAGAACTAGTCTTACAGCGGCTCTCAACTGATCTATATTTTACTATTCTCAACTGATCTATATTTTATTATCCTCAGTTGATCTATATTTTACTATCCTCAGTTGATCTATATTTTACTATTCTCACTGATCTATATTTTACTACTCTCACTGATCTATGTTTTACTATTCTCACTGATTTATATTTTACTATTCTCAATTGATCTATATTTTACTATTCTCAACTGATCTATATTTTGGTATTCTCAAATGATCTCTATTTTATTATTTTCAACTAATCTATGCAGGAAATTCTCTACTTTAAAGAGCGGAAAAACAACACTTCTTCAGATCATCAGAGGAAGTACCTCCCCTCAGACAAGTGTTTTTTTTTTTTTTATTATCCTCATCTCATCTATACTTTACTATCACCCAGAAAACATATGAACGCTGAACATAGCATAAATTAGTGAGAAATATATCAGACAACAAAAATTCTCAGATATCCTATGTAATGAAATATAACATAAAATATAACGTGCAAATATAACGCTCCCCTCCATGAAAAAGCAGGATAAATGAAGGCTGGGAAAACAAATTAAATTTTAAATGTGAGGCGGAGAGAGCAAAACATAAACAAATAAGGAACATGAGCCTTAAGAAAATACTGCTTCATGCACTATACAGAAATGATGAGTTTATATACGAATCTCAACATAAAAATGTGGTCAGTCAGTAAGTCATTTACATGTCACTTGCGGAACTCTGCCTCCCTAACAGCTCTCCTATAGGCCTCTTGATTGTAAACAAGATGGCCTGCTGCTGATGCTTCCATTCGCAGATCATCAGCAATATCTTGCAGCCATCTTCGTCTTGGTCTTCTTCTCTTTCTTTTTCCCATTATGTACCCTTAAAAGACTGTCTTCTCTAAATTATCATGACGTTTAATATGTCCAAAATATTTAAGTTTTCTATGTTTAATCTTCCTTTGAGGCCAACCTTCTTCAATATTAAGTTCTTGTAGTATGGATATATTTATTCTTTTTTTGTGTCCATGATATTTGAATGATTCTTCTGTAGCATTTACATTCAAAGGCATTTATGTGTTTCTCAGCTGTTTTGTTAAGTGTCCAGGTCTCACAGGCATATGTTGCGATGGGAAAGATCAGTGCCCATTAAAAATCTTATTTTTGTAGTTCTGTCTGTTCCTCTCCACAGCTTCTTTAGTTGTTTTACCTTTTGAAGAGCGATAGATGTCCTCCTTTTAATTTCCCTCATTCTATCTCCATTATTACTTAGCACTGATCTAAGATATTCAAAACTCTCCACCTCTTCCAATTTTCCCTCATTGATACATATTTCATCTGCCTTATTTGTTTTGTCAGTTGTCATCACTTTAGCTTTCTTTGCACGTGGTATCAAAACATAAAAATATCTACATATAAAAAGACATAAAGAAAAACAAATGACACAGTATATACATTGAGCACACAAAGAAAGCATTTTTAAAAATTATCTTTAAGAACGAAGAATGGGGAACAGAGCACTGAAATTTGAAGAACAAAAGCAAGAACTAGAATTTGAAAAAAAAAACAAAACCCAAAAACAAATAGAAACACACTAAGGGAATAAAGTTAGAAGAAAAAAAAACTTCCTTTGTGAGAATATAGCAGTAGATTTTATTATAAAACCACGGAAAATATGCTCACAAACACAAAACACAACATAGGCTGGAAAATAGAGGCAGCGGAAAATTGATCTGAAAGCAAATATATATATAATTATATATATATATATCATAATTAACAAAACTTTAAAAAAAGGTAAGAATTATAGGCAGAAAAAAAAAAGGATAACATAGATGAATCAGAAAAAAAAAACAGAAACAATGAGTTTACACGAGTATAGTTTTGAACGACAAGATTAACTACTCGAAATAAATCAGAGAAATATACTTCGAATGAAAGTATACCGAAAAAAAATGAAGTATATAACCCTCTAAGGAATTAAAATGTTTTCTAAACTGAGAACGGAAGCAATATAAAATTACACCTTTTGAGCTGATATAAATATATTGCTAGCAGAAGAGAAGAAAAAAAAATAGCAATATTGTATTTAGAAAGAACTAGAAATTACGCGCCCCCCCCCCCCACCCCAACATCTTTTTTTACAATTATTCGTAAAATGTGACAAAATGTTAAAAAGTTTAAAATAAACCAAGAAAATATTATCTCGCCACACTATAGACTCAACAGAGTTCACTTTCTTATACCAACATGGTCCGTTTCTGTTAAGTTATGGTAGTTATGCTAAAACTAGACTAATTTTGGCATTTCTGCTAAACTAAACTAATTTTTGTATTTATGCTAAAACTATATTAATTCTGCTACTTATGCTAAAACTAGACTAATTCCGATATTCATGCTAAAACTAGACTAATTCTGGTAATTGTGCTAAAACTAGAAGAATTCTGGTATTTATACTAATCTTATCTTATATCCTTCCCGTGCCGTTAAATGTCACATAGGGCTCGGAAGGTAGTTCGCCAATTTTTCTTGTCTTCGGCGAGTCTTTCAACCTCATCAAGGGATTTTATGCCTGTTAATTTGGCCTAATTTATACTAAAACTAGACTTTTAATGAACTTTATTATTTTTTGTGCCTGTGTTTTAAGAATATCAATTCTAAACAAGCAAGTATGACTGAAAAAAAAAAAACATTTCTTAACGGATATTTTGTCTACAAACTCTATTCTTGGATAAGTCTTGGATAAAATAAATCTCTGGACTATTTGCCTGACTCCCAAATATATATAAAATAATATCAATATTAAATAGTTTTTGAAAAAAAAAATTGAGGTTTCAATAGTGAGCGATAATTCTCATTTTAGTAATCTACATTCGCGTATATCGAAAAAAAAATAAAACAACAAAAAACGTGTTTCTGAAAAGTGAAAATTCGTACTTCGAAGATTCCGATATTACGCAGAATCCATGGTAATAATAAAATACAGAAAAAATATGTTATTAAAATATTGCTAAATGTTAAGTATTTTTTGTCCTTTTCGTACATATTAATTTTTTTGTGTATTCATTCAGCAAAAATGTTAGTAAATATATTACCAATACATCTGTTACACGAAGGAATTATCGCATGTTCGTATAAGAAATTCTTAGCAACGGCAATGGGAATACATTCACCCAGTCGCTACATTTTAGTTCACAGGGTGTGGTAGTGAAAGTAATAATTAAAATTAATCTACATTTTTGTGCTAAATTATCACTTACCTTCACTGTGGTAATCCATAGGGGCGCTAGCGTTAACAGCCAAGATACATAATCACACTTTTGTTCTTTGGCCAGCTGTCACCGAAGTCACCACAGCAGCCATATCCTGTCTGTAATATCAGGTATGGTGTACCGAGAGATGTCCACGTCGAGGAATGTTTGTCTTTCAAGATGTCATTTCTTCAAACTGGCTGGAAGTTGAACGATGTAATCCAAAAAATGAAGGTTTTACAATGAAATGTTTTCAATTATTCAATGAGAACAGTAAACATTCGTTGATTTAGTGTATAATGGACACTAGCTGCTGTCAGATGGTCAGAAACAATCGATTCCTGGAGTCAGGACCGCAGAAATTGTTGTGAATCTTCAGTTCTGCTTGAATCGGCAAAATTCCACGCAGGAAGAGAAAGAACTTGATGGCTGATCTTGTAAGCACACGGGTCCAGCTGTTCAGTAACTTGCTGTGTTCATAATCGTGTTACATTACACACATGTAAATTTGCTTTCCTAAATCCGTGCCAACAGACGATGTTCTCTCCTAGGCCTCTCTGTTGCGCTTGTATGTCGACGCAGCGGAGGAAAGCAGTGGTGCTTGGTGCAGATTTGAAGGAAAATGTCCGATGCTGGTAGCCCTTTCTTGGGGCCGCCTGCAGGTCTCGATCAGTGGAGCAGTGACGACCAGGCGGGGCACAGCGCTGAGCCCAGCAAGAGTTTATGGTTTATGCACATCGTCCAACGCCACTGGCTGCGATCAAGGTCTGGGAACCGCCAAGCAAGTCAAGAGAATCTACTGACCGAGAATCAGCGTGCGCTTGATAAAAACTCGTGTTCAAAAAGAGGGGGGGGGAGAATGTCAGCCGATGATAGAAAGATCAGTCACGCCTTCAACGTTGACCGATTTTCTACTTACATAAAGATTTCTGTTTCTCGCTGCTAGAGCCAATAGACATACAAAAGACTTCCTTACCCCCAGACGTCTGCGCGGCGGGTGATTTGGGAAATAGGCGGGGCTTATTAAACCAGTCCCGTCACTGTCTATTGGTCGCAGTCAGTGAATCAACAGACGTCAGCAGTCGGCTTCATTCTATTCGTCGTGTTGATGCGGCAAAGGGGCGGGGAATGCACTGAGTGGTCACAGCCGGCACGAGTAAACGCGGCGGGTGTTTTGTGGTTTGTGGATGGGATTCCGACTAGGAAAGACAAAAGAAACGAGGAGATGGCGAGTGGAAGTTGGAGTGCCAACATGTCACGCTCTCGGGATTTTGAAACGTGTCAGGCACAGTTAGGTAATGGAAATTGAACCCCAATTCACTTACCGCACTGGTCCAAATGTTAACAAGTGATTTTGAAATAAAAATCACTGTGTTCGTTGCTTACATTTTATTGGATAGCAAGTTGGATTTGTCTGATATATTTGTTTTTCTTATAACTATCTTTTAAAGTAGAGAATATTTAACAAGCTTATAATTGAATTAACGCGGACAACATCAAAGGGAGAACAGAAATCAGCGTGACCCAGTCAACTATGTCAGCAGGCTGTTGACTGAATGAACAGGCTCAACTGTAGCCATAACTTTCCATGTGGAGTTAGCACAAGATGATGATAACTGGTGGAACACCCCTTACAGACAGGAAAGTTTTAAAAGCGATAATTTACCACCAAAAAGTATAATTGTAACAGCATCAACGTATATATATATATCTTGCTTGTACTTGTATGAACTTCCTGTAACTGCGAGCTGGTGTTCTTTGTACTTGTATGAACTTCCTGTAACTACGAGCTGGTGTTCTTTGTACTTGTATGAACTTCCTGTAACTGCGAGCTGGTGTGCGAGCTGGTGTTCTTTGTACTTGTATGAACTTCCTGTAACTGCGAGCTGGTGTTCTTTGTACTTGTATGAACTTCCTGTAACTGCGAGCTGGTGTTCTTTGCAGCAGATGCTGTAGAGGTGCTGAGGAACAGCACTGTGTCGGCATGGGAGTGGTTATGGCAGGTACTTTTTTTGGTCCCGGAGTACAGCTTAAAAGCGGGGGGTGTGCAACGCTTCTTTAGCAGACTCCACCACCATGGGGACTATGGCAATCCCTGCCCCGTTAGCCAAACCAGGCCTGTTTCTAGGGGTACCAACGGAGAGATGGGACAGGGTCTTGGCCAGCAATGGTTCCCTGACGCCAGCATATCAGCTATGGGTAGCTGATTTCTTCATCGGACATGCGTTTTCACCCCTATATATATATATATATATAATGGGTGTCTGAGTGGCGAAGTGGTTAGTGCACTGGTCTCTCATGGCGAAGGTCGGGGGTTCGAATCCGGCCGGAGGCACCCCAGTCACCCAGCTGTAGAAATGGGTACCTGACTTTTTCTGGAGTTGGGGAAGGAAAGGCAGCCAGGCGTGATACTGACCATATCACCCTCTAGTGTGCTGACAGGTCAAGGAAAATATGGACACTAACACCATATCCCTATGTGCCTCTAAGGCATGACAGGATTAACTTTTATATATATATATATATATATATATATATATATATATATATATAATGAGCTATAATTATAATAGAAACTACTTCACATGTAGCACAGCAGCATAGTTTAATACAGTTTAAACTATTTCATGGAATAAAATGATGGATAAAACTACTACCTAAAAAAAAGTATGCCACTACCCAAATCCCTTTGTAAGGGCCCTTAGATCCCTGTAACATATACTCCCCCGTCTCCTGGCGTATATACCGGCCCTTCTGTAGCTGCGGTCTCTGCTTTTACTCTAGGTTTCTATTATGCGGACAGGACACAACGGACAGGCAAGAAACTGTTGGAGTGAGCACAACAGCCATACAACTCCTCACATTATCGGAGAAATACCTCCCCTCCCCCTCTCAGAATGAAAACTTGAATTCTCATACAAGATTTAAGCTCTTTTGCTCCTGCAAGATCTCTGACATTAGTAACGTTCAAGTCAGGTTTTTCACCAAGCAAATAATTTGTTACAGAGGAACATTAGAAGTTGTCTGCAGGCTTTTGTGGCGTAAGTTAAGTATAGGCTGAGTTACGCGATGTCAAAGGAGGTTAAACTACACCAAGTCAAAAGAGACATAAGTCAAAACTGAACAAAATATCTGAACTTAGGGGGACACCTGAATACAGTAATGTGTAACATTTAGCACGCTCTTCTTCAGTAGTGTGTAACATTTAGCACGCCTTCTTCAGTAGAATATAAAATTTAACACACTCTACTTCAGTACTGTGTAACATCTAACACGCTCTGCTTCAGTAATGTGTAACATTTAACATGCTGTATTTCAGTAATGTGTAACATTTAACACACTGTATATCAGTAGTGTGTAAAATTTAACACGCTCTACTTCAGTGGTGTGTAATATTTAACACACTCCACTTCAGTCGTGTGTTATATTTAACATACTGTATTCTAGTAGTGTATAACATTTAACACGCTCTACTTCAGTGGCGTGTAACATCGCGCGGGCTCGATTTCAGAAGTGTGTAACGCAATATGCGTTCCATTTCAACTGTGGATCTCTGGATCATTCTAAGCCAGTACCGAGCCAAATACGCGACACTCGTAAACACTTGCTTTCAGTAATGTGTAGCACCGAACTTAGTCGACTCTAGCAGTGAGTAACATAGCACACATTCGACTCAACAGCGTGAAAGAACACAAGCAGCAGAAAGGGGGAGAAAATAGTGCATCTTTTAACATGTCACTTATAGCTGGCCCAGTAGCAAGAAAATGTCTTGTCATGTCACTTATAGTTGGCCCAGTAGCAAGAAAATCTCTTGGCATGTCACTTATAGTTGGCCCAATAGTAAGAAAATCTCTTGGCATGTCACTTATAGCTGGCCCAGTAGAAAGAAAATCTCTTGGCATGTCACTTATAGTTGGCCCAGTAGTAAGAAAATCTCTTGGCATGTCACTTATAGTTGGCCCAGTAGTAAGAAAATCTCTTGGCATGTCACTTATAGTTGGCCCAGTAGCAAGAAAATCTCTTGTCATGTCACTTATAGCTGGCCCAGTAGCAAGAAAATCTCTTGTATGTCACTTATTATGGACAGGAAAGTCCGAAGCGAGGGACCAGAAACTTCTAGGGACGGAAAGTGCCAAGAATGTTGCCACAGCAGAGAGCTTGGTGTCATCTACGGCAACTGGTGCTATCATATGTAACGTTATATCTTAGCCTGTCTTGTTTTGTCTTCTGTCTCCCTGTAACTGCGAACTGGTGTTCTTTTTGTGCGATGAGTTTTGTTAGACCTTGCACATGAGAGTCAGATGTTGGTCAGTAATAAAACCTAGTGTTTTGTGCTCGCTAACGTTTTACATCTGTGATGTATCCGTGCTGAGCCGAAGTGTTGCTTTTGTTGCGTTTTGTAGTTTCTATCTTGTTGTTATGAGCATTGATTTTGTTTTATCAGTATTTATAATCATGCCATTGTTTTTGCTCCATCTAATTAAATTGTATAACTCGACCTGAAGAGTTGATTCTAGGTTACTACAATCGTAGTCACTGGTGTAGAATGTGCAATCATCGGCGAAAAGGTCACAAGAGAGTGTTTAAGATGAACTGGAAGATCATTGATATAGATATATGACAAAGAACAACTAGAATAGAACCTTTCGGAACACCAGCGTCAAACTTTAGCAGAATTTGATAGAGAATTGTTGAAGAATACTTCCTGTTGTCTGTCTGAAAGAAACGATGCAATTAATTTTATTAGGTTAGGGTATAATTTATAAGTCTTTATTTTTCTTACAAAGATATCGTGGTCAGTCATATCAAATGCCGTTTTAAAGTCACAAAGATGGCACCACATAGTCTGTCGTCATTTATGTTTACTAACCAGTTTTCTGTCATTCTGGTAAGAGCTGTGTGGCAGGAATGATTGGGTCCAAAGCCTGACTGACTGTCTATGAGTAAATTGTTCTCTTGCATGTGTCGTAGAGTTATTTTGTGTATGTGTTTTTCGATTGATTTTGATAATGACGATAATATGGATATTGGTCTATAGTTGGTAAGATTGTTAGATGAGCCAGATTTAAAGCGAGGATACACCTTAGCAGTTTTAAAAACCTCAGGGAAATAACATTTTGCAACGCACTGATTGTAAATATATGTTAGTGTATGTGAAATGACAGGTGCAGCATAACGTAAGATCTTATTACTAATATCATCAAGTCCAGCTGCATTGTTGTTTTTTAAGGTTAAGAGATAACTGTGAACTTCACTGACTGTTAAGAATGGATTGTGTAACTGTTTAAAATCAGTACATCTGCTGTCCAGGAATGTTTGTAGTTCATGTAAGTCGCATACAGGAGCTGGTATTGATGATTTAAGAATGTTGATTTCTTCTCTGAAATGTGTACTGATATGTGTGCTAGTGTAGGCACGATTGATGGCTTGAGAATCAAATTCTTTTCTTTTATTTGATAGGGTATTTATGGCTTTCCAAATTGATTTACTGTCTGATTTATTCTGTATTAGATTCCTGAAGTAATTTTTTTTCTCTTGTCCTATTAAGTATTGAACTTTGTTTCTGAGTGAACGGTAGGTCATAAAGTCCTTGATTTTGTGCGCCCGGTCACGTTCTCTCATGAATTGTAATATTTCAGGTGTTATCCAAGGTGACTTCGTCTGGTATTTTACTTTCACCTCTTTCATGGGGACATGTTTGTCTAATATATCTCTGAAGATCTTTAGTCAATATTCTATTGCCTCATCAGGGTCAGTTAGTTGGTATACGTGTATAAGTGAAGATTCTTGCAAATCATTAAGGAATAATTCTAGGTTAAATTTTCTGAAGCTTCTAAATTTCATACTGGTGTGATTGTGTTTAGGAAGTTTATGCCCCTTTCTTGTCCACGTACAGCAGACTGGGTAATGACCACATAACGAAGTATGAAAGATGTTACATTCAATGATATTTTCTGGGTGGGCTACATATATATGATCTAATAATGTGGATGATACTTCTGTTACTCTGGTAGGTTTAGTGACAATATGGCAAAAATTGTAGGATAAAATAACATTGCTCCAAGTCGGATTTGACTGCGTTAGATCTATGTTGAAAACTCCAAGAATGATAATATCTTTGAACTTAAAGGTTGAAACCTCATCCATCATAGTCGTGAAGTGATCGTACCACAGGGATGATGCATTTGGATTACGGTACAAAAGTCCAATAACTAATGGACTCTGGATTGGCAATTTAACTTCCGCCCAAATACGCTCTACCTCTGATGATTCGAGGTCTTCTCTACGACTAAACTGGATAGTTGTGGAGACATACATTACTAGACCTGTTTCTAGTTTCCTGGTTGGGTCACGCCGGATCAGTTTAAAACCGTTAATTCTAATATTTTCATCGGTTATGTTCCTATTTAAACGGCTTTCAGAGAAGCCAAAAATGTGGAAATTTTGATTTAATATGTGTGTTACTTTAGGAATTTTACCTAATAGGTGATATACATTCAGATGGCCTATTCGAAGTCCTTCTTTATGTAATCATTTTTCGGTAGGTGGGGTCATTTTATTTTCCTGTCTACTGTTATTGGTTTGAAAGTAATTCCTATTATTATACTTAATACTGAAGTAAATAAACTTTTAAATACTACACAGAGACAAACTCTGTATATTAAACTTTCACCAGCTGAAATAATTGGAAACTGAAAGAGAGACACGCCTAACTACTGAATAATTAAACGCTGAAATATGCGAATTCACTAACAAGCTGAGTAAGTCCACTGCACTGAGAATTCGCCATAGATTGCGAGACTCCTAGCTGTAAACTTGGTCGTGTAGTGGACTTGCGGGGGCTTTGCTGGTAAGCTAGGCTATGGGAGTATCAACGGAGAGGTAAGACAGGGTCTTGGTCATCTATGGTTCGCTCATGGCCGAAATAGGACAGCGTCTTTGCCCCTTTAGGCAGACAGACCTGTCGTGATTGTTATGTTCCCGCCTGCTTTGCTTTCGCGTGCGCATAGCTGCCCCACCTGAACAAACTCTTGTGATGGGAAGAGCTCCAACCTGGTAGTATACGTTTCAGACCCGAGACTACCTGCTGGTGTTGCTGAAGTCATCGTCGTGGACTTTGTTGTCTTGGAAGGTTTGATCTTTGCACCTGTCTTTCTAGCCCTCGGAGTTCCATCGGCTGGAGGCAGGCAGGGCACTGGGTTCACGTCATCGCTGTGACTTTGGAGTTATGTGTTGACAGATTCTTCGTGTTTGTTGATGACGTGCTCTGTGGGATAAGATTCTACATCAGATGATCTTCTTTGTCGGTGCATTAGACCTGAAACAAGCAAAACACTGTCGGTGCTGTGAGTCTAAGAGAGAAATGTTGGCTGTCTTTCTCTCACAGAAGCGAATAATCGTGTCATCAAATGAAATAAAAATAGTGAAGGAGAAGAATAAATGTCAAATTTTTCTCCACTCCTCTTCTCTTTCCCTCTCTAACTCCACTCTCTCTCTCTCTCTCTCTCTCTATTCCATACACATAATGAGGAACCCGAAGTAGATGCACGATGCAAAAAATAAAGATTCTACCTACCTACCTACCTACCTACCCACCTACCTACCTACCTACCTACCTACCTACCTACCTACCTACCTACCTACCTACCTACCTACCTACCTACATATATACATACATACATACCTACCTACCTACCTATCTACCTACCTACATATATACATACATACATACCTACCTACATAATACCTACCTAACCTACCTACCTACCTACCTACCTACCTACCTAACCTACCTACCCACTCACCCACCCACCCATCCATCCATCCATCCATCCACCCATCCATCCATCCATCCATCCATCCATCCATCCATCCATCCATCCATCCATCCATCCATCCATTTGTCCTCTCTCCCGCCTGACCATCCAACTATCCATACATAATTATTGAGCTTTATCTGGACTCTGCCACAAAGGAGTAAAATCAACTTTTGGAAAGCTTATCGACTTGAACACAGTCCACTTGTTACAGCTGGTGATGCATTTAAGATATTTCACACCTGGTCTGAAAAAAACATTCTCGTCAAGGGAACCCCTGTTGCTAGTGAACGTATGCGCGTCAGGCCTTGCCAAACTTGCGCATACAGCTGTCAGACAGGACCCGAAACAAATAGTGACAGACAGCACATGTTTTATCTTATTATTAGAATGTCATAATTAACAAGACACTAAGGAAAATTTGTGAAATATATTTGAAAAATCACACAGGAAAACAGAGAACACGGGGGTTGCTACCTACCTACCTACCTACCTACCTACCTACCTACCTACCTACATACGTAAATAGTTACCTAGCTACTTACCTACCAACCGCCCTATCTATCTATCTATCTATCTATCTATCTATCTATCTATCTATCTATCTATCTATCTATCTATCTATCTATCTATCTATCTATTTATCTATCTGTCTGTCTGTCTGTCTGTCTGTCTGTCTGTCTGTGACGACGCCAGTCCGATGAAGCAAATCAGCGACTCATTGCTGAGATGCTTGTGTCAAGGTTAGCGAACCAGAGCTGACCAAGAACCCGTCCCATCTTTTCCGTAGTACACCCAGTAACATGTTTAGCCTGGCTAATTTGGCGCGATCGCCATGATCCTCATGGTGGTGGAGTCTACTAAAGAAGCACTGCACACGCCCTTGCTGTTTTAGCTGAACTCTGGGAATGAAAAGACAGCCGCCATAACCCCACTCCCACGCCGATACGATGCTGTGCCCCAACATCTTCACAGCGTCGTCTGCAAAAGAACAGTACCTTGCAGTTAAATGGAGATAGACCACAATCCATCCATCCATCCATCCATCCATCCATCCATCCATCCATCCATCCACTAGTGCACCCGCCCGCCCATCCATCCATCCATAATTGTTTAGCTTTATCTAGAAACTGCCACAAAGGAATAAAATCAACTCATCGACTTTACTATAGTTCACTTATTATAATTGTTGTTGCATTTAAGATCTTTCATATCTGGTCTGAAACAACATTCTCGGCCTTTTGTGTGTCACGCCTTGACAAAGCTGGCGCACAAAGGTGTCACACGAGACCTGACACAAGCAGTGACTGGCAACTCATAATTTATCTTATTATTAGAGTGTCATAATTAACTAGATGTTAATGAAAATTTCCGAAATAGATTTCAAAAAACGCAAATTAGAAAGATTAGATGGTGGTGGTGGTGGGGGGGGGGCGGTCCTACCTACCTACCTACCTACCTACCTACCTACCTACCTACCTACCTATCTACATAGCTACATATCTACTTACTTACCTACCTACATAGCTACATATCTACCTATTTACATACCTACCTACCTATCTACCTAGATACCTTTACCTACCTATCTAACTACATACTTACCTACATGCCTACCTACTTATCTACCTACCTACATACCTACCTACCTACATACCTACCTACCTACATACATACCTACATACCTACCTATCTAACTGCATGCCTACCTACCTACGTACCTACCTACGTACCTACCTACCTACCTATCTACCTACCTACCTATCTACCTACCTACATACCTACGTACATAACTACCTACCTACCTACCTACCTACGTAAATAGTTACCTAGCTACTTACCTACCAACCACCCTATCTATCTATCTATCTATCTATCTATCTATCTATCTATCTATCTATCTATCTATCTATCTATCTATCTATCCACTAGTGTAGTGCACCCGCCGGCCCATTCATCTATCCATAATTGTTTAGCTTTATCTAGACACTGCCACAAATGAATAAAATCAACTTATCGACTTTACTATAGTCCACTTATTATAGTTGTTGTTGCATTTAAGATCTTTTATATCTGAAACAACATTCTCGGCTTTTTGTGTGTCACGCTTTGACAAAGCTGGCGCACAAAGGTGTCACACGAGACCTGACACAAACAGTGACCGGCAACCCAGATTTTATCTTATTATTAGAGTGTCATAATTAACTAGACGCTAATGAAAATTTCCGAAATAGATTTCAAAAAACGCAAATAAGAAAGATTAGATGGTGGTGGTGGTGGGGGTTCTACGTACCTACCTACCTACCTACCTACCTACCTACCTACCTACCTACCTACCTACCTAGCTATATATCTACCTATCTACATACCAACCTACCTGTCTACCTAGATACCTTTACCTACCTACCTAACTACATACTTACCTACATGCCTACCTACCTCTCTACCTACCTACCTACCTACATACTTACCTACATACCTACCTACCTACATATATACCTACATACCTACCTATCTAACTGCGTGCCTACCTACCTACCTACCTACCTACATACCTACCTACATACCTACCTACGTACGTAAATAGTTACCTAGCTACTTACCTACCAACCACCCTATCTATCTATCTATCTATCTATCTATCTATCTATCTATCTATCTATCTATCTATCTATCTATCTATCTATCTATCTATCTATCTATCTATCTATCTATCTATCTTCTCTCCTCCAACTGCCCGTCCCCCATCCAGCCATAATTGTTTATCTTTGTTTTGACACAGCCGCACAGGAATAAAAGAAACTTTAGGAAAGCTTATCTTATCGTCTTTAATATCGTCTACTTATTATAGCCGCTGCTGCATTTAAGATCTTTCATAACTGGTCTGAAACAACATTCTCGGCGATCTGGTGCCCGTATTTGTGTCAGGCCTTGCCAAAGCTGGCCCACAAAGCTGTCACACCAGACCTGACACAAGCCGTGACAGGCTGCCCAGATTTTATCTTATTATTACGGTGTCATAATTAACCAGGCATTATGGAACATTTCAAAAATCACGAAAGAACCGAAAAAAAAAAAGTTGGGGTTCAGCTAACAATCATGCCGGGTAAGACAGTGAAGGAATTTAACAACAGTGCGTCATTTTGCTATGATAAGATGTTTGTATTCACCTGCGATAAAAAATTACCGTGGCACATAATCAAATTCTATAGCAGTGGTTCTCATTTGTTTTGGTCATGGAAAAACTATCCATTGTAGTGAGTTCTCGCGGCGCAGTAGTGTGACGAGTTGGCAACCCTGTGGGATACTGGGTCTAAGCTCGCGGTTTGCCCAGCCAAGTTGTTTGTAGGTTTGTAATCATAATGTCATTTTGTTCATGATCTGGCATGTTTACAGATAGATAGCTTGACTGACGCGTGTTATGAGCAGTATTGTGTTAAACGACAAGGAATGATGTGCAAATGCAGCCTCAATCAGTCATTTGCATGCCCCTTTGTGGAGCTTTGCCTCTCTAGCAGCTCTCCTGTAAGCCCTCTCGGTTGTAAGCAAGATGTCCTGCTGCTGATGCGTCCATTTGCAGATTATCAACGACAGTCATAAATGCGGCCTACTTGGCTGATATTTTCAGCCATTTAAATCACAAACGAGAATACGCAAGGAAAATGAAAACAAAAAAAAATGTGCTGACTTCAAGCAACGAAATCACTGGCTTCTTATGTAAAGTTAGAATAGGAAAATTACAGGTGGAAAAGAGAAATCTCCAGGTGTTTCCTCCGACTTTCCAGGTAAATCCACCCGGGGTGTGACACCCGAACTTATTTTAAATTACCTCCTAGCTCTGGAGGATAACATGACACAATAGTTTCTCTCCAACATTGTTGCCAAGTGTGACTGACTGCGCAGTCCGTGCTCTACCATGTCCTCAGAATCCACAGCCGACCTCCTTCCGGTGAAAGAAGAGCAACTCACATAACTTCAGTCTGATAGAACACTTCCACTGAATGGAAGAGCAACTCATGCAGGCTAAGTCTACAAGAGCATTTCCACTGAATGGAAGAGCAGCTCACGTAACCTAAGTCTAATAGAACATTTCCACTCAATGGAAGAGCAGCTCACGTAACCTAAGTCTAATAGAACATTTCCACTCAATGGAAGAACAACTCACGTAACCTAAGTCTAATAGAACATTTCCACTCAATGGAAGAACAACTCACACAACTTCAGTCTGATAGAACACTTCCACTGGATGGAAGAAGAACTCACACAACTTCAGTCTGACCGAACCACTTCCACTGAATCATGGTAAACGACCCCTTCTTAAGGTCTGGATGTTGGCGGGAAAAGACTAAGCACAGGTAGC